>VOMN01085221.1:0-11196 GCA_014899125.1 Orchestia grillus
TCATTCTTGAATGATATAAGCTAAAAAATCGGAAAACTGATTCGTTCTCGAAAAATCATGGGACGGTCCCTGTAAACGAAATGGGAGAGGGTAAAATATTTTTCACTGTTTCCTTTACCACGTTTTACTGCCAGATGATGGTGTAAGAACATCGAAACATTGCACTCCCGTAGGTTGTTTTAGTTAATCTGATTAGCAACTTCCTGACAGTTCTAACCTGCAATGAACTTGAACAATTTCGTAAGGTTTAGAAGTTAGGAAGAAAATAGCAATGGTGATGAGAGAAGAGAGAGACAAACTTGCGTGCAGGACGTGTAGGACGTGCAGGACGTGCAGGACGTGCAGGACGTGCAGGACGTGCAGGACGTGCAGAGCGTGTAGTACGTGCAGGGCGTGAAGGACGTGCAGGACGTGCAGAGCGTGAAGTACGTGCAGGACGTGCAGAGCGTGTAGTACGTGCAGGGCGTGAAGGACGTGCAGNGCACATACAGTGCGTGCAGCACATACAGTGCGTGCAGCACATTCGGTGCGTGCAGTGCGTGCAGCACATTCAGTGCGTGCAGTGCGTGCAGCGTATGGTGGGGACTCAGCGCTACCAAATTTCACATCTGTCTGGTTCCAGGGCTAAAGCCACCGTTTTTCCTCTCTAGACAAGTAAACAAAAAGGAAAAAAGTTAATGCAAGAACTTTGCATTAACTTTGCAGAACTTTGCTCCTGTCTTTTAAATGAATTTTCGATCTTGCTTTTCTTTTAGATAATACCAGTGTTGAACGTGATACAAGTCAAACACGAAAGCAGAATTTCATAGGAATTACGGACATTTTTATTGTCTCATTTCAACAAACAGTTCGTAGGAAATAACAGTCATCTGGAACAAAAAAACTCGTTACATGATTTTTCTACTGTTAATCATGTTTTTGGTTCACGCTTCCCTACTCTACAGTCACTGTAGTGTTACAGTACTCTACAGTCACTGTAGCGTTACAGTACTCTACAGTCACTGTGGTGTTACAGTACTCTACAGTCACTGTAGCGTTACAGTACTCTACAATCACTGTAGTGTTACAGTACTCTACAGTCACTGTATTGTTACAGTACTCTACAGTCACTGTAGTGTTACTGTATTCAGCAGTCACTGTATTGTTACAGTATCGACGAACTCGTATGATCTCGCTCACACCAGACGAGTTCACCTGCTGTGCACCTCACCACCTCGCGCGTTTTATGCTTCCAAGGATTGTTCCTATTAGCTACCGACAACCTGTCCACAACTGCTGTAGTAGTTCAATAGTTCACCCGCAATTCATATCTTTTCTCCCACGTTCCACACGAGTTTTCTCACAGCTACTCTCGATTTCTTAATGACTTATTTTCCATTGGTTCCCAGGAACTGAGTTCCCTGGCGTCGATATCGAGATATTCCAGCAGTCCTCCCCAGCAATTAGACTGCATCTCCTCGCCATTCTTGCCCCTCCCTCCCCTCCTCCCCTTCCTCCTCTTCTTCCTCCCCCTCTTGCTCCTGTCTAGATGATTCAATCAGTTCTCAATCTCGCTAAAAGCATTCGCGGCCTTTAGCGAATCGAAGTCCCTGCCACTCTAACAAATAAAGCACAATGACCGTATAGTGGGCGCTTAATACGGGGCAATGATCGTATGTTTGTTGCGATTGACAGCACATCGTATTTCGACCGTGTACGAATTACTAAGTGCTGTACTTATTGATCGAGTACGGTACATTGGTGTGCACACGGTGCAGGGATGTGTGTACGGTGCAGGGATGTGTGTACGGTGCAGTGATGTGTGTACGGTGCAGGGATGTGTGTACGGTGCAGGGATGTGTGTACGGTGCAGAGATGTGTGTTCGTGCTCATTTGGTCGTGATGGTCATTATTTGGTCGGCAGCACGTACAGAGAGTATATTGTGAGCAACGATCGTGTGTGGAGATTTTATAAGTGTTGGCGCAATGATTGCAGCAATCTGGTGACTGACGACAGCAGAATACGACACAATGAGAGCGAATATAGGTATTAGATGGTAAATACAGACGAAAAATTATTGTATGGTGATTATACGATAATCCTTACCCTGTTTTATGATAATCCTAATACGATTACTCGGTAATTCCAACACGATTACCCGTTAGGTTACACACGATTGCACGGCATTCCTGAAACCGAGTGAGCATAATCTTAGGATTGAATCACAAGCCCACAGAGAAATATTCTTTCACAAGCCCTCAACACTCGGGCGACGGAACGTCCTGAGTAGCGTGGGGACCCTCATCGCCGCCCGCCAGCCGAGGGCAGCAGGAGGAAGTGCCGGCAGCATGAGGACCCTTGGCCGCTACAGCCACTCTCCCTTGCATAAATTCTGTTTAGTTGATGCATGACTCGTACAGCATTGGTGTCTTCCTGTAACTCAACGCCAGCTCATGGGCGGCTATAGCCCTTGTCAAGCCAGTGCCTGTTTCTACGGCTGGGATCTGAGAACCATTTCATGTGTCATCGTTAGAAGACGTGGCCTGAATGCCCTAGTAACAAGACGGTTCTTCGTAAACGTCGTGTAGAGGCCACCAGGGTTTTGTAGGGGGCTGGGTGTTGACATCTTTTCCCAGGGAAGCGCACCGCCACCTCAAAATAGGGCTTAGAATGTAGTCACCGCCGGGATTCGAACTCATGACCCCTAAGGTTGGTACGCAAGTGCGCTACCACTATGCCACAGTGCCCCTTTACACGAGGCGCTCGAAATTTTCACTATAAAGGTCCCAAGCGTCGGCACCTGTGAGGCTGTAACACGATATAGGCTTCCAGAATTCGATGTTCAAATTAAGGATTCATTTCATTAGCTGTACGTTACCCGCGTCTATATGTGTATGTACTAGTCTCAGTACTCGGGGGTTGTCTTTGTCGTTCTTTCTTTGAGCACTTTTAATACGCCTTATTTGTCGTAAATAATCCCAAGCTTTTTAACTATGTCATCGAATTTCCGACACACATACCTCAGAAATGGCGCCTTCCATTTACACAACTTCCTCCTCCTCCTCAATCACGCTTCAAATACTCCATGACATAACGCTTCGCTTTCCCACTTGCAAGTTCCTCATTTCCAAGCATAGCTGACTCCCAACTATAAATCCCCAGATCAGCAGCCCCTTTCCCCAGCCTCAAAATACGTACACGATTCCGTAACTCGGCGATCCGCGCTCCGTGGTTCAGGGCGGACGGTCGGTGCATCATCCGTATCTGTCTGGGCGTGAGTGATCGTGGCCCGCACTACAATGGATGAGGCCAGCACTGCAGCACTGGTCGTGATCGATGGTCGTCCGATGCTTGCTCTGCCGATCATTTTCATAGTTTTCACGACCCGTAATGCTGCTTTTACGCTTCCTGTGCCCTTACCTCCGCTCTCCCAATCATACTTGCTGGTTTTCCTCTCTTACATGTTGCCCTGACAACCCTGTGTGGCATTGGGTCTGCTCTGAAAAGGGTTTTCATTGTTTCGTAGTTTTTCAACTTATTTTTCAAGACCACGAGCCTCTTATTTCTGTACCAGTACTCGTCTTCACCTTTTCAGGATTCTCCAAATTACTTTTATGAATTAAATTCTTTAATGAATTACTTTTATAAATGACGTTGATGACTGGGGTAACCCAGCAATGATTTTAATTCTTCTATGCTCCCAGTGCGTACAGTTCTATCGCTGGAATAATTTTCAATACTCTTAATACTCTTCAACTACTTTAATGATCTGAGTGCTCTAACGCGCGTTTCACAATACAACATCATTTCCATCACTCATCAGTTTGCATCGGTGGCCTCAAAGTCCTCAAGTGTGTCGCTGTTATCATCATCACTTTTATTACCACACAATCTACACGTACGACCCCAGCCTTTGAAATATTTCCGTTTTCTTTATCATTTCTAACATAATTTGTAACCTCGTTGAGATCTCAATTGAGATCTTGCTGTCGATTTCTAAGTTTCATCGCTCAAAATTATTCCTGAGGTTCTTTTCCTTGCCCTCGACTCTGCTGCGCATATTAATATGTTTTGCAATTAAATGCGCAATGTGCACAGTAGAGGTCATATGTATAATCACGACTCTTAAGGTACATTCTATTTAGGTTCAACTTGTGATAGAGAGCGGCCAAAGAACATATTCCATGAGACATATGACAGCTACCATCGACCTCAACATCTAAAATTTGTATACATCAATCGATGCCTGTAATCCTCATCAAACAAGCAGAAAAAACTTACCGAGTCTTAAAAATAGGAAAGTTGTGAACGAGCAAACTTTACCAGGAAATTAGGCGTGTTACCGAGAATGAAGTCAATGTAGCTGAGAGACATTTCTTTGATCGTCGGATCTACGACAAGCAAACCAGGCCTTAAATTGTAATATATCGACACGTATTTTATATTGTCTCTATACTCTAAAGCGTGTAGACCTAAACTGCCTTTCAGTTTTATAAATCTCAACCAATTTTTTGGTCAGTGTTTTGACGACGAAAGTACAGATACAGCATTGTTATGCTTGCAGCATTAAACAAAACGCTCGTGCTACTTAAAGAATATCTAAACCGCCAAATGAGAGCTCCCCAGTCTAACTTTTCCACCTCAGTCCTCGGTCGATAGTCATCTATTCGGTGGCGATGTCCGTGCTCGGGAGGCTAAAATTATAGATAAATCATTATAGATTCCCGGCATGAAAGTTCGACTGGGTCACAGCCTCGAGTGTTGTTTAGATTTCCGGTGGTCGCAGCGGACTGAGCTCCCGCGCCCAGCGCCAGCCACGTGAACTGAGGGGGGGACCAGCGTACTCTGATAGGGCGGCAAGGTGCGCATTGAAAGTTTCTGAAATCCCTCGTAACAGAAATGTACTATGTTGGGCGATAATAAACTTGCAAAGACGGTTGGTCAATGAGCGTTTTTATTGGAAAAAATTAAATTTGGGCTACAAATAGCTTCAATTTGCGACCTTTAGAGCATATCTTCGTTTCTTCCTAGTTTCCGTTCTGGCAACACTGCGAGAAACACTGAGCTGCTCACATACCTCAAGGAGCTGCAGAAATTTCAGGTCTAGTTCGCACTGTACAGTTTTCAATTTCATCACCAAGTTTGCCTCTCCAATGTAATGGGAGGATTTCATCGGCACGAGACAATAAGCTGTAATGTCTTTCTGTACTCCACAGTAAAGATGTTGATATGTTGATTAACACTTGATTAACGGTATCTTGATTAACACTTGATTAACGATATCTTGATTAACGCTTGGTGCCTCTGTGTTCCGTATCTGCAACATGGGCTGCATCCAATAGTGTGTGGAAGTTGGATTCCAGTTAAAATTTTGTTGTTAAAATTCATTTACACCTTTTTCAAGACGATTTCAGTAAAGCAAAAGTTGAATTCACCAAAGCAGAATTTTAGTTCATCAAAACGAAATTTTAATTTATTGAGGCGAAAGTTGGTAACATAAAGGCGAAAGTTGATTTCATCAAAGCGAAAGTTGATTTCTTCAAAACAAAAGTTTATGTCATCAGAGCAAAATTTTATTTCATTGAAGCGAAAGATGTTTTCATCAAAGTGAAATCAAATTCAATCAAAAATTAATAATTCATACAATTCTAACGAAAGCTATTTAATTTGATTAAGATTTCGTGTTGCAAGCAAAATAAAACTCGACTTAATAAATTCTTATTTCCACTTCTCCAATTATACATTTGTACAGTGTGGCATTCTTGCACTGCTCGCGGCTGAAAACTTTTGTCCCCCCCAGTAAAATGGATATATAATTCAAACCATTTTATTACAGGGTTCCCAACACCGAATCTAAAGAAAAGGAATAGGGCAACAATAGTTGCGTTGGCGTCTCTGGTAGTCAGTGCTGCCCCTGTTCACTCAACGATAACAGGCATGAACAATCCCACTGAAAATTCCTACAAAACAATCCTCTGTCTTTAACAAAAGAAAGGTAATAGGTTCGTACCAAGGACAGAAATCAGCAAGAGAAGTTTCTCAAATGTTGGGGATACGAAAATTTGCGCTACCATTTGGAAACGGTGCTACGAGTCTCAACACCTCAGTATTATTTGTTGAAAAATCTTTCTCAATGTTTGCTCATACTTTTGACAAATATCTTTCTGGGTTGCTTGTAAAATCTTGTAGAATTTATGCTTAATAGAATTAAAGCTGCAGTTGAAGTAAAAGTTAGTTCAACAAACCATTGAGGTTGACAGTTTTCGTGGCATGTCTCCGGGGTGCAACTAACAGTTGCACTGCGGAGGGCACCACGACGGGCGCCTGAGATACAGTAATGTGTGTGGGATGAAGCAAGGGATTTACAGGCTTCGCTTTATCCCAATACAGTAATGTGTGTGGGATGAAGCAAGGGATTTACAGGTTTCGCTTTATCCCACTATACAAGTGCCGATACTCGCAGCGATGGAGTGTTAATCGTAATTTTCACAAAGACTGGATGCAATTAGAAAAAAGTTACTGATGTTATTCTAATTAGTCTTGGCAATATCTCCCTGTATCTAGTTTCATCTACTTAAATACTGTTCTTAAATTGAATATCTCATTTCGCTTGATACATTGATATCTTGGTGCTTACGTATTATCGGGAGGACCTTTAAAAAAACCGGAATTACCTAACCTAACCTAACCTAACCTAACCATTACATTTGTAATTCCGGAGGCCAGAACGTCGCAATTGCTTGCTATATAATTTCATTGGCTTCATATGATGAAATAATCATATCTTCTGAACATATTGACCAGTAATATTTTTCCAGGGCAAATTTCATGTACAATTTAGGGTAAAAACACTTCATACCAGGATTTTTCGAGAAATTTGTTGGGCAAGAGCAACCACTGCATGGGGAATTCTCCCAAATTTCGGGTAAATGTTTGTATTCTTTGGGAATGAGGTCTTCCCGATAATACGTAAGGACCGATATCTTATTATAAACATGAAAATTACGCATAACTGTAAAATGTGTATATAACTTCATAAATTTCGTGTAATTTCTCTATTTTAGCCTTGTATGTTTTAGGTAGAACTTGTGTTAATATTAAACTAATGGTCTGACAAACAGGAGTAGGTGCAACCCCCTCAAAGGGCTGAGGCTATACCATAGGTAGCAGGGGTAGGTAAGTTAGGTTTGTCTATCTTACGCTATTGGGACCGGCGTCCAGGGAGACTGGCGTCCCCAGGAGGACTGGCGTCCCCAGGGAGACTGGCGTCCCCAGGAGGACTGGCGTCCCCAGGAGGACTGGCGTCCCCAGGAGGACTGGCGTCCCCAGGAGGACTGGTGTCCCCAGGAGGACTGGCGTCCCCAGGGGGACACTTTTAGGTTACCTCAGTTACAGCAGGCATTCGGGACTTTAATCTTTCATTTCACTTTGCTTCTTTCCGTTTTCATTCCTTCTTCGCTGATCGTTCATAATCTTTTCTTCTACACCCTTTTAACGTGCAGTTTCTATGTGCAGTCAATCCTGTGTGGGAACACACCTGTGCACAGATTCCACGTTCCCTTCAGCCCGTGCTGAATTGCCCCTTCTTTTCCCTCTCTTGAGATCGCCTTAGATGTGACTGGGGATATTTAAACTAATTAACAGTTATTAATATTTATAATGCTAAGCAGTGAAAAAATATTCACACTTTTATCTGTCATTGATGACAAATTATAAAATTTATAAATCTAAACTTTTTATTTTGATGAAAACACCTTGAGGCCGAAGCAAATTTTGACTTAAAAAATTATTCTTTCCGTTCTCTTTCGTTTCGTTTTGATATTTAAATAATTAAGTTTCGTTTTGACGAAATCGAATTCTGTATGAATAAATTTAAATTTCGTAATAATTGATTTAATCAAAATGGCATCTAATTTCATCAATTTTCGCTTCCATAAAGCGTTCTTTCGCTCTAGTGAAATCAAATTCTGCTCTGATGACTTCAAATTTTCTCTTGATGAAGTCAAATTCTGTTCTGATGACTTCAAATTTTGTCTTGATGAAGTCAAATTCTGCTCTGATGACGTCAAATTTTGTCTTGATGAAATCAAATTCCACTTTAAAGAATTCAACTTCCGCTCTGCTGAAATCGAACTGAAAAAGGCATAGTCTTGCTCTCGGTGTGCTTTTCAGAACAATCAAAAAAACAACTTAAATTAATTCCCGTTGATATGCCAGGAAAAAAAGCCTAGCACTCGGCCTGAACGGTCGTCAAGTCTCTCGATGCACAATACATCAAAATCCACGGCCGAATCTGTGATCCCGCGCACCTATTGAAGCTAGACTCGACTCTCCGGTGTTAATGTTTCTTCTACAGGATGAGAGAAACACCGAGTTTCATTGTTACCTTTCTTCTCAACTTGTGATACTGTAAGTTAAGTTTCATTGGTCTATCTCCGAACTGTGATTTTAAAGACGAAATATTCTGTCCACTTAAGGCCAGCAAGCACACACAGTTGTCCATTGCTTTATTTACCAAATTTTTCTGAGCAACGCAAAATTGAGTGATCCCTTCTGTCATTTTCGTAACCGACGAGACGCTCGATCAATATTACCTAGCAATGTTTATTTACAATTCATCTCAAATCAAGCGACGCAGACGTTGCTAGAGAGCCCATCCCAGACGACGAATGGCATGGCGAATGGACGTCAAAGGTCATGGGGGGAAATGATAATTATAGAGGTATAGGTTCCTGGGAGGGTGGCCGTTGTGCAAACGGACCAAAGGCAGGACACGAGGGTTGGTGAGGGTGTTATGGGACCAGGTGGGCTTGGGGGGAGGGGCGTGATTATGGTCGAAGAGGGCAAGGGGTCAGAGGGGGCCAGAATCCGGTCATTGGAGGGGCAGCACTTGTTGCGCTCTCATGGTCAGCTCAATCCACGTCTTCTTCTTCTGCTTCCCATTCTGCAGCCGCGCACGCCTTTCTGCTTCCTGAGCGAATTGCAGTTGTCCAGTATTCGTATTCTGCTTTCGATGGCGGAGACGACTTCATGCAACTCGTCTTTCGGCTCACACCAAGCGGGGCATGTCAGAATTTCTAAGAGAACGAGTTAATGTAAATTCTGCTTTTATTCGGTAGACTTGACATTGAGTTTTGGCTTAGTGAGGGCGTTGAGAGTTCCAATATTTCTATAATAAGTCAATACGCTTTCACTCCTTCAAGGAGTCTGCTCAAGAAACTGTGCTCAAGGTCCGACGGCAAGGACTATGTTTAACTATTTCCAAAGATATTTTTTCTCTGGGGAAATCATGAAAACAATCCCACTCTCAAACGCATTTCAAGGATAGCTTATCAGCTGACGCCTCTTATCTCTTAGCATAACACCTTCATATGTTAACTCATAACAATGAAACGTTACATCAGCCCCTGTGCATGACGGGAAAACTTCCAAATCCAATCGCATAATAGCTGCTGTGACGTTCGAACTTCTGTTTAGTGTCAGTGGAATTACGAGTTCTCGCAGAGGTATTCTAATTTTAGTACTGTTTTTTGTACAACTATATTAACACATCTACATTCTTGATCGTGCATCCTAAGCTTTACATCACGTGCACCTAAAACGTATACATTATGTTAAGCAGTATGTGTACAGTAAAAAAATTAGGCATTCCTGTTTTCATGATGTTCAAGTAATTCGGGAGGACACAAAGGCAAAGACTAAAATTTTTGAATATTCAGCACGACAGCTCTAAATTTCTTTCTAAATTTCATGCAACAGAAAAATTATCAAATCAATGAATGGAGATGACTTAAAGGTGAACTAAACGTAAACGAAAGGCACTTCACTACGATTTCTTGAACCATCTTCCTACATGCTGGTACGCTTGAATAAAATGAGGAGCATAGGAGTAGGTGAGGTCAACTCACAGAAGCCTTCGCATCCAGGTCGCTGAGCACGCTTGCTAGGGCCTCTTTATTCACGGCTCCATCTTATATATTATCACAAGATCAAACGTTAAAAATTATTTCTTTGAACCCTATCTCAACAACGGAGTGTAGTATATACCTAGACCCATCCGTGTTGATCTATGTATGTACATATATCAACAATATCTACCAAATAATGGTTTACGTTGTGTCAAGGATACGTGAAATTTAGTAAATTTTTTAATATTTCACGTTTGATTTAAACAAACAAATTGTTGAAAGAATACATGTGTAAATTTCAATTTATGTAAGTATGAGAGCTTACGAGTACTTTAGCATCGTTTTGGTTTGAAATTCTATAGTAAAATTTTGTTTTAGCTATCTTTGAATATTTTTGTCTTTAGCTGTCTCCTATCTTATCTAGTAATTCATCTTTTTATTTACCCGTGCAGAGATACGTACCACATGCGCGTGATTGGTGTATGAAAGCAAGAGATTTTCGTGGAAACCAAAGAATGAACCGCCCGGCTCGTTCTCGCCGCGAGGTATTGTTCTATTCCATTCTGTTCTGCTCTATTTTATTCTTCCTCTATATGTTCTCGCTACGAAGTATTGTTCTATCCCATTCTGTTCTGCTCTATTTTGCTTTTTTCGAAATTTTACTTTATTTCGCTCTATTGTAGTCGATTCTACTCAAAACACACTCAAAGCTTCCTAGGCACTTCGCTCAAAAAGTTTCCTTTCCTAGGTGTTGCTGATTTTTTTTTCAATATACAATTAAACACAGTTGTTGGAAACTTTATAATCTAGACAGAATGGATGACATGAGCTTTTCAACTATTGACAAAAACTGAATATAAAGTTTGCTATATTCGAGCAGTTTACTATATATTCGCCTTACAAGCCAATATTACTCTCTGAAATTTTGAAGTACATGATAACTTTAAAACATACCTCCATCAAGCGTGTTTATAGCGGCGGAATGCTTGGCCTACAGATTTTTTGCCATTTCTAGCAATGGCAACAACCATCGCGCTGGCAAGATGCGCAGTCCAGTCGGCGTGTGTCAACACCAGCACGACGCGCGTGTGCGTAAAATTGTTTTGGGGATGCCGGAATTCATTACAACATCCGCCCTTAGAACGTTCCATGAATCGTGACCGTCTTGTGACGTAACTTCAGCTTGTTGATTATCGTTGTGGGATCATCTCTACGCGTTTATTTGGCGCAAAAGCCCTCGACAAGGTGGAACATGGAATCCTACTTTTACTTAAAAAACTGAGAGCCCAAAACATCGGTGGAGAGCTT
>VOMN01085225.1:0-13576 GCA_014899125.1 Orchestia grillus
ATGAAATAAAAATTACGGTGCGAAGATGGGCTATTGCAACATAGATTCTCTTATACATAAGGTAGGCCGCAAAATGATAACGATAAAGTCACAGAACTCGGTCCCGCTTGCAAATGTTAACGTTTTTTCGGCGTTTGGATAACACGAGTGCACTTACATTAAAATGCTGCTAGTTATACGTAAAAAGCTAAATGCAGCCTTATCGCAAAGGTAATTCGGTCGATAATGGGTTGAGGATTCAACTAAAATTCATAAACTTCTATCCATGTAAAAAATGTTTTATTTTCCCAAAATCCGCCCGTCTTAGATATTTGCTAATTAGCTATTGAGTTGCTCAAATTCTGTCAGTAAACAAAGGAAATTTCAGTGCTAACTTTTGAACTTAATTTCCTCCATCCCTTGTATGTAATAACCTATTTCTCATACTATTGAAGTGGCGCATTCGTTCTGGTATCAAAATTGAATCGAACGGTTGGCTTACCTGTATTTATTGGTTTTATAGCAGCGTATGGATATTTACCTTGCACACTCGTTCTGGTACGCGTTCTTCGGCAGAAGGAAGTGGGCCTCTAATAATTTCATTGGGTATAGAAGACACTTCGCTGCAGCTATGATGTTTCTACTGAACTTTTAGTCAATTACCTGACCGAGGACGAGGCCTCATTGTGTCCACTTAAACAGGGAGTCAAAATAACATTTCTGGAAGTGCGGGGTGTAAAATAATTTCAGGATTAAGTGCAATGTTTCTTCTGGCAACCAAATTTAGTGTAAATTCACCTCCACCATCCTTTATAGCTGTAAATGTGTTGGGGGTGCGAGGATACGAGTGACGTTTTCTTAGACGTACAAGCGTAAAGGAATGTTGGAAAGTTGCATGTTGATACCATTGTTTCAACGCGCACCTCAACGCACGTTTGGCTGCAGCTATGGTGTTTGAACATTCAACAATTGAATGTTGTAAAACCCCGGTACCATTTAACAACATGGCTACGAGCCCAAAAATCTCAGAGCATCACAACGTGCGGCGCATCGTAAAGAAGGTAGACCTCGGGAACGGCTGGAATGCAATAAGAGGAAGCAACTTGGCCCAAGTATACTTTGTTCTTGTTTGTTTCTTCGTGAAAAAATTTGCTTGAGTTCAGTGAGAGAAATTATCTTTCGGCTTGTAGTGGGGGCAGCGCGATCCCAACGCTGCGAGCAAACAGCGTGTGTGTTGGTCCTCGTTCCCAAAAGACTGAATGTTTTCCGAACGAACCGTGTAGCATCCGAAGTCTATTCTCGGTCTGTTGAGGGACTTGGTTATGGAGTTGGAGGGGCTTAGTTTCTCATCACTCTCGTTTTCGGTGAGATGATGCGTCATTTGACAGACCTCTCTTGGTAAATTTTTCTGTACTTCCATCATTTATTTCCATATGTGTTGCGTAATTTTTGCGTGGGAGCGCTCAGTTTTCAGTATAGCCTAAACTGATCGCTCCGAGTTGTATTTAAAGTTAGAAAAACATCTGCCTACTGTGCTCGCGTATCATGAGAAGTTGATAAAAATTTATCATGCAGGGTTATACATGCCGCGACAGTGAAAATGATAAGACCGTAAATTATAGCTTGCTCGAATTTGCAATCCAAAATACTTGGTTGTAATGATCGTTGTGATTCAAGATACTCTACGCTACAGACCACAGATCATCAATCCCGGTGATGCATGCAAGTCAATATATTCTCACAACTCGTATCCCAACTGTCATCTAATTAGAACGAAAATAACTTCAAGCTGTACAAAATATACGTTGTGGAACATCAATCTTCGAGATTTTTTCATTAAATCACTCACAGTCGCGGACGATAAGAAAGCTATTATAAAAAACAATATTTGGTAGTATCATGAACTTCTTATTCTTGGCGTTAAGTGCTTAAAGTTACATTTTTCGAGCCGGTTGCAGTAAATTTATGACACACGGCTTCGTCAATTTTCTTAGGCATCTGAACTTCTCAAGCTGTCCTTAGTGCTTGTCACGTATGGCGTTGTTGACTTGTCAAAACACAAGCTAATTTTGTTTTAAATTTGTCTCCAGTGAACAGGCCTATCTTTGGGGCTCCGTGAAGCAATGAACGATGCGCTCTGCCTTGGGTGAGAAAATCGCAGGTTCTATTCTTGCATAGGCCGGCAGATTTTCGTGGAGTCACTCGGTGCTTTTGTTGAGACAGAAAGGTTAAACCGTACTGCACCTAGGGGATCTGTCACTAATTGTAGAGCATTTAAAATTCATTGTTGTACTTTTTGTCAACGCTGTTGAAGTAAACTTTCTTCATTTTATTTCCAATCTTGCTGTAGACAGCTGAAAAATTTCTCAATTTCAAGCCCTACATTTTGCTTTCGATCGATAACCGCCAAATTAATCCTCGCCACGTTTAATCCTGCTCAACATTAGTAAAAGTTACTTCCGTGTTTTTCATCTTCCTTGGAATAAAATTTTTTTATCCTTAGTGAAGCGAGCAAAAAAAAACAACCAAAATTTACCCGTGAACATGGAACTTTACACTACACATAGAGAAAAAGATACTGTGCTCACTAGGGCTAGATAACATAAAAAAATACTCGAGCAACAAGACAAACATAAGCACCTAAATATTATTTGTACACATCACCGCTAGATTTCTATTTTGTTTAGAATAGCGCAGTAAAGAGGATCAGAAAAACGAATGATATTGGCGAAATAAAATATGATTTAGTACAGCAACTTGAAAGAATTTTTATAAATTCCAACACGTTATACTCGATTTTCAGTGTCTTACAACTACTGGTGAGGTGAGAAATGTGAAAATTGTGTGGTTTAAGCTTTTGTTTCCGAGGGAAGTATTCCGAAAGCCTCGCCTGGTGTGAAAAGCCTCGCCTGAGCCGAGGCTCGAACCCTGGTCTTGGCTGTGAGGCCATCACGCTAACCACTTCACCATGGAGCTCAAGTACACCCAAAATACAATAAATTATTGGGTATCCTCGAATGATATGTTCTTGTTAATTGACTGCTTTGCATAATAGTGAAAGTGTTGCACGTTGATCTATTATATTTCATTCTATGATGCGGGCCACTAAAAAATCGAAGACGTCCCGTACTTCCGTACAATACGGACAGCCGTAAGTTACACAATAGATATCGCCTTCGCATTTTATACTCGTCAGTGAAGTAAATCGAGTAACAGGTATCATGTCCAGCTACCCACCAAACTAACCTAAATTTGCTATGATTTTTGTTTTTTTGAAATGAGGTTAATATACAAGTATTATGTAATGCATATTTGGTCTATTTACAAGTAACTCTTCACACCAAGGCATAGACCAGTGAGGCGCATGGGCCTGCTGGACCCCTGTCCCAGAGTCCTCATGAAACTCAAATAAGAAAAGATACCAAAAGAGATTGGTGAAATCTATTTGGGATTGTATTCGCAGAAGAAGTTAGAAAATATAAGTACTTAGATTACTTGCTGAGTAAAAAATGGTCTCTAATGTGAAAGGTGAGAAAGTGGCAAAAGATATGCAGTGATGCAAGTGTTCAAGTAGTAGAACAAACAGTTATGAATGTCTTAGGGGAATGTATGTTGCATTATGTAATGTACAGTATAAATGATATGGCTTAAAATGGAAGTGACCTTGAAAATTTGGAGTTGATTCAGCATCTTGTTGGTTGTGGAGGCATTTTGAATTCTAAATTTGGCATGTATAAAGGCCTGGAGATATATCTTTGGGTCACAAGTTGGGTGGAGTTTGTTATTTCTAACCAAGTGATAAAAGTTTGCATTAAATTTCAAGGTGAAATTTTAGTGTATGAAAATAATAAATGGGTGAGGGAAATTTTTCAATGGAATTTGAGTGTAAGTCCTGCAAAATATGAAAATGTTCAAAGACATACAAGAAAATTTAATATCCTAAAGATTGTGAATTCACTCACTCTGCTGTAGGATGTAATTTTAGAAATTGTAGGTAAGTTGTTGACCTTGGGCTTACTTTTATAAATATAAGGCCTCTAAATTTAGATGAAAAAGACAATCAGTGTGTTAGTAGTTATAGATTATTTACTCTAAGGGCTTTCTTTTACCTTTCAAATGGTCTTTAATGAATAAATTGTGCATGCATGTAAAGTAATATTTCAGACTATTTTTTTGTGTAGAATTGGTACTTACAATTTTCTCATCAATGTCTTTTACATTGACAAAAAATTAATATTTTCAGTCAAATTTTTAGCACATGTGCATGTAGAAATTTTCATTACCAAGTCTTGTTCTACATTTATTTATGTTCTTAATCTGTACATTTATTTTTCAGATCTGATACTTCCACTTACAGTTTTTTGTTTTTTAGCAATTAGTTACAATGGTTGGAGGTGCTGTGGCAACTGCTACTGTCCGTGCAGTTAAGGGCAAAAGACTCATAGCAACTCGTGCTGCTCTTGTGCTGGTGAGTTGAGTTTGGTAGACCAGTTATGTCCACATCAGGGCATGATTCAAAATGTAGGTATCTAATAACTCTTTGTTCATAGATGAATTTTCGAAAAATTAGGTTCATTAGTTTTCAGAGATTTCTATTTATAGTTAATTGTAGTCCTGAAAGTCTATTAACAAAGCCATCCCTACATTGGGTGTTGAGATATGAGCCCCCTGGTCTAGGATGTCCAACTAATAATGGAAGCCCCATGTGTGGATTCTGTCACAAATTTTTAAATTACAGTTGATTACCATTGTGAAATGGATCCTAAGTTATTCAGGTCTTCATGTAAAAGCAGTTGTGTAAAAGTGTTTACTCTTTAATTTTGATTAAGTATGGTATGTATTGAAAACTACACTGGGTTTATACCATTAGTGGTATCAAAAACTTAGGACATCTAAACTCCTTACCAAATATGGCATTATGTCAGTATAGTTTTGCTCTTTTTCACTTTGTACCTTTACCTTTAAAGTATTTTGTCAAGTTCATGATTTATTTTTGCTCAATTCTGTGTCCAGGTATTTGGTAGTGCTTGTGTAATTTTTTCAACTTTATAATTGATGAACTCTTCATTATTGCTTAGAATATATGGGTAATTCTACAAATTGTATTTTGCTCTCTGGTGCAATTATTTGCTTCAGAATCATAATCATTTTATAGATCAATGCAAGGGTATGTGGCAAACCTTAAGTAGACATGTGAGTAGAAACATTTTCTTTGCTGTCTTCAGAAACTTGATCACAATAAAGACCATTATGTGTTTTCTGATTTGTTGTTGGATTCATGGTTTATTTTTTATTCCTCAGACACAGTCAGCAGTTCAGAGAGTGAGACATCTCCTGCAAGATAACCCTAATGCTGTGAGTTTGGTATACTGCTTGTAATACTGGTGGCCTTTTGTTGTTGATTTATTTGTTCAAGAAGTGCTGCACTGTACAGTTGTAAAGGATGCTTACCCCACTGTTACATTATTCTGTTTTTTCATGATCTCTAGTTTGATGCTGCACACTTTCATAATATTTGGCAATAAAAATGCACTTTGCTCTGTTGCCTTTTACTTTGACAATGTTGGTACCACAGATAATGCATCAATGTACTAACGAAATTTATTGATTGCCATTGCAAATAGAATCAAGAAACAAGAATTAGCTTGTGGCTATGCTAAATGATAGACATCATTTCATTTCCACTTTATATTGATACTATTTCTGTGTTGCATAAAGTGAATGTCTCCTTCATGGTAGAAACTGAGGAAACAAACATCTATTGTAGTTTTCAACCAGGTAGCTATTATATATAAGAATACAGGGTGCGAGGGCTATTTGACATTTTTTGTGTCAATTAAATAACATTTTAGGAAAAAATGTATTTATATTAACCAAATTTGTACAGATATCCTCGATGATACTTTCTTCATAAAATTATTCCATAAAACCATCTTCAGCTTCAATGGCTGCTTTTATGCAGGTCTGAAACTGTTGACAAACTGAAATTAAATGGTCCTTATTCATTTCAAACATCACCTGAACAATGGCGGCCTTTAGGGAAGTTATGGTAGTACGAGGATGTTGATTAGTTTCCTTTTCCACAAAGCTCTACATATAATAGTCCATTGATTTTTAAATCTAGCAAATTGTGAGTTACATGATAGTAAAAATTCTTTTCTAGCCAATGTTGGGTTGCTCTTAGGTTACTATGGCTTTGCAAGGTGCCGAGTTTTGCTGAAAGACACATGTTCTTCCATTAGATAGTTTATCTATCTATGATTGAACAACTATTTCTAGAACATTATGTATCCAGTAGCAATAATCCTAAGACCCCATTGAAAAATGGAAGGTGGCATGTCAACTTTCACTATTAAGAGTTTTTTCAGTCAACATAGTTGCAGTTGATGCAACTATGACTGCATGTCTTTTCATTTTTTGGGTTGGCATGTAAATTTTAATGCATTATGTGAAATAAAAAGTAACAATATAAATGATTCAAGTGTATAGTGAGCTAAAACTTTCATTTTTGTCCTTGCACCTTGTAGTAACTTGGAAGTTTATTGGTGGTTAGTTTGAATTGAAGAGAATTGAAACAGGAATAACTGCTTTTGTGTGAGCTGTCACTTCTAATTCTGCTTGCTCTTCTATTTACCTTAATAAAATTGATATTTGTAATTTCTGCTACCAATCTGAAGTGTCCTAATTTTGGTTTCTGTTTTGTTCAATTATAATATTAACTGAATCAGTGTGTCTCAAACGAATCAACTTACAGTAATTATTTGTACCTATGTGTAATGATGTGCTTGTTACCAGATTGGGCTGCGTGTGGGTGTGAGGCAGCGTGGCTGCAATGGTCTCAGTTACACCCTTGACTATGCTACCGAGAAGAAGAAATTTGATGAAGAAGTTGAGCAAGACGGTGAGTGCATTTCTAACGTGTCTTTCAAAACAAGCTGTACAATGGAATCAATGGCATATATTTTTAACCCTTTAGCACCCTTCGTTCCACTGGTAGAACGATTAAATTCTGTAGTTCAGTGTTAAACTTTTATTATTTCGTTCATAACTAGGATGAATATGTACGCAAGTGATTAAAATATGAAAAATTGTTAATGCAATATTTCGTTCATTTAAAGGTATGTTGTTCGTTTTAGTGTTAAGTATAAATAAAACATACTATTGCAGTTTGTTACTTTTGATAGATATGGTATAGATTATTATAGCTCGTAAAGAGGCAATATGCAAGAGTGCAGGTTCTGTTTCGCATGTATCTGTCAGAATGAAATTTTGTGGAAGTTTATCTTCGTGAATGAACTCTTTTTATTGAACATATTGTAAATCCTTCTTTTCTGCAGGCGTTCGCGTTATCATTGATTCGAAGGCGCAGCTGACATTGCTGGGCACGGAGATGGACTACGTGGAGAACAAGCTAGCGTCAGAGTTTGTGTTCAATAACCCAAATATAAAGGGTACGTGCGGTTGTGGGGAGAGTTTCTCTATGTAGTTTTCTATGTATGCGGTAACCTGTTTTATTTATTTTTGTTTGACTTGGGTTGAGACGAAAATGCATAAGATATTTTGCTGGCGAGTGCGCAGAAACAGGGTGATGCTCCCGATGCTGTTACTCTCAAATACTTGAAGACACAAAGTTGTTGAGTAGGTGTGGCGTTGTCCAATTTTGATAATAATTTGATCAAGAATGTAAAACGCAACTCGTGCCTACCCGCGCTCGAGTCAAGTACCATCTTAGTGAATGAGAAGCTGTATTCCATTCTCAAGATAGAAAACTATGGTCTTGTGAAACAAAATTGCTAGAGGGAATTTTTCAAAGAAATGGGGTTCAGAGTTGTTTTAGTATGTGTCATCTTTGGCAATTGGTGGAGGCAGCTTAGTTCCCTTATTTCTGACCTTGAGTGATGGCTCATTCAGAGAACATACATGAGTGATCTTAGCTATACTGAGGGTAAATCCAGGGGTACTGCTTGTTTTATTCTACTTTCACCGTTTTTAACTTTTTGAGTGACTGAAAGTTGAGTAAAGCCATCCTCGGTGGAAAGAAATTGTATGTTCGTTGTTCTATCGCAGTATTGAATGCGATTTGCTCACAGTGACGCTTCAATGATTTCACACGTTCTGTTGCCTACTCTGCCGTGGTCGGTTGAGAGGTAAGCAACACACCTGGAAGACTCCTTTCTTAGTAATCTATTTGAAAATGGAACATTCTGCGAGAGAAACAACCAATGGCACACAACGAATATCTCATAGCGGGAACCCCTGCTTGCTCGTGCGCGTAATTGATAAGGTCTGTCAGGAGAATATTTGCTCTGGTTATAGCATCAAATTTATAGGTTCGGTAAACATTATGATAGCATCGCTTTAGCATGGGAATTATCTTTTATTACTTTGTGTATGATTTCTTCATCGCGTAACACTGCGTACGCTTCACCGAAAAAATAACGAGTGTAATCAGTGTCTCCGAGTGATGCATAAGGTGGTTGATAAAAAGAACAATTTCAGATATACTCACCGACTGATTACTTCTTTTATTACTTTGTGGTCAAGCGTTAATGGGCAGCAATGTTTATTATCTATTTGTTTGTATGCATCATGAAGCATCCCTTGACAGGTGCATCGTGAAACTGTTCATTACGTCTTTTGCTTCTTTGTGCGAAATAGGGCTTTGCGGCCGGCCAGGAAAAATGATAAATAACTAAACGTTACGGTTGTGTTTCAGTTAAATTAATCGTTTTTAATTTTAGCAGCTTATGACTACTTCAGGCAGGGTACTTACAGGTGTTAGCCGTGGTCTTCATTGTACGGTAGGAATTAGTTCTTTTTTTCGATTGCCAAACCGCGTTCTTGGTGGGATGTGATCAACTGTCCGTAGAATGTTTTATTGGTTTCGACGTTTCTCATTGATATTCTGCATTCTCTGTCTCTGCTCGATTAACTTTATTTTTTTCAGTCGATAAATTAGACACCGAAATTAATCGCGTAGTACTTCTTGATTTTAACCATCGATGGCCTCTTACTGTTGGATTACCTCAGCTTTAACTAGGCCTTCTATCTCTTGTGAACACTGTTTTTTTTCGAGCGTTTTTCTGATTAGTCTTATTTCATCCTTTTCCTTCTTAACGTGCTGAGTCCATGCGCAGGGAATTTTGTGTGAGAACATACCTGTGCATCGATTCCACGTCTACTGAAGTCCATACTAAATGCTCCCTTCATTCTACTGTTTTTGGATCACATTTCATGTAGACAGGGAGCTTTGAACGAGGCATCAATCGAGCCTTCAATGAGTTACTCGGTCAAGATCTTTTCAAAAGGGCAAAAACAGTTAAACCCTGGATATCTCAGACGCCAAGAGTACCCTGACAGACATCATTGTTTTCAGGGGTTCAGTGGAAGGCCTCGGCGGATGCTGTGTAATGATCATGCTCATAATTTTAGTTGGTGGTAGATAAATATAGGAGCGATGACAAGTTGCGCTTGCGTTGTTGTACGCACCAAAATCACAAAAAATGAAGCGAATGATTTCTCTGTCTACCTCATTTGAATCGCAATATGTTCATAGACATTTTAAACATGCGCAATATATCCTCGGATGGACAGTTTGTCACGCTGGACTTGCTGCTCACATCTCAAGGATGCTGTGAGCGCAAGATTTTTTGCTGTTCCCGTAATGGAGGAGTAGAGTAGTGTCTACCTAAAGAGTTCCTAGGAAAAACGAGTTCGTATTTTTACCATGTGTCTCGCTTGTGTTTGAAGTGGCTTGAGTGTACGATAAGTGCTAACAAATCGAACCGCCTAGCTCGACTTCTGTAAAATTTAGAACTTTGTTTCCGCATTGCTAGTACTAACTAATTCTACTCGAATTCAAATTATATTCTAATCAAGTTCAGAATTATAAGCATGGGTGGAGAAAAATTTACATCAATTATTCGTTTGTTTGGGATGGCCTGATTCATTAACTTTCAGCTGACAGAGTGGGGAAACGTGGTGTTAAAATCGAACTTTTGCACGCTTGGTTCATATTGTAAGCGGAAAAATATAACTGTACAAAAGAGATATAATGTATATTACATAAGCATATGTTTCAAATAAGTAAAGTATGCTTTGAGCCCAATAGTTTTTATACCTTCGAATAAGTACAATGAGTGATACAAAAAAGATAAATTTCGGGTAAGTTTAAATGAGTACGAGATAAATGAAAATCAAACTGCACACATGGTTTGAGACAATAATTAAAATCAGTGCCTGCCCACTGAGGGAAAAGACTCGGTACCTGCCCACCAAATGAGAAAGATTTAGTACACTGAATTGCGGTTCCAAGGACCCTGCCTTGCCGGTTAAAGACTAAGATAGTTATGAGTAACGACTGAAAAGCATGTCATTTCCTGCACGATGGTAATTTATCGATGTTGAACGTTATAAGGATTTTAGACACACATCTCTAAATCCTACACAATTATAACACGCACGATATAAAGAGGTCATTGAAAATCATGTATAATGAACTTACCTAAATTACATATTGCATACGGTTGAGCTATAGAATATCGAAAATAAACCTTCAACTTAAGCTCTCATTTTTGACGAGAGTAACAAGTAAAAACGAGAGTATTTATGAATTCGTTGATCAAAGACTGTTCTCTTACACCTGACCGAGGTTAATTTTACCTAAAAGCTACACCGATACAACCAGCCGAGACACATGACCAGTACGGCTCACATCGTAATAAGTATCAAAGCCCACTAAACATAAGGCTGGTAAATTACTCGAGGGCGCGTCCTGGTAGCTCTCACATGTCGGATAACAGCGATTTGCTCCTAGAGTTTGTCAACTCAGCTTTGCACCTCTCCCTCCTCACTGAACACAGCCTCATCGAGGTAATAATGAACGTCTTTTTGTATTTTAGTACGAAATTGCGTACGCCAAACTCCTACAGAATTAACGTGTCTTTGAAGCATGACAACTTAGCTTCACATCTAATGACACCTGCTCTACACTTGACAGTTCTCTATCCCGTGCAGATAACTATTTGAAGTATAGGAGCCTAAGGCTCCAGGAGACCATTGTTGCGTAAAAATTCTTCAGTAGCGACAGAAAATTCACGGGGAGCAGACGTGCGTGCGTTGGGCGCCTCCTCTGGTGGAGGCGGTCCGCTCGCCTGAGTTCGGCGCGAAAAAGAAGGTGCCACGCCAGAGGCGGGGGTTGGGCTGCTGTTGCTCTGGGTATTTCTGTTCAGAATAACACGAATTCAACCCACAAGTTTAAGAAAATGATGTATGCAAATTACTTAATTTTCTAATGTCCTTACGAAACATTTCGTAATGAACTTAAACCTTAACGAAACACAGGAATGAAGAAGGGTCAATGGCAAAATAAATGGAAAAACATCAGAGGAAACAACCCATTTAACGAACAAACTCGTTTTAAACCGACTTGAATTTCTCGACTTGGAACGAGCAAACTCGTCAGAACTTCGATTAAAAAATTCAGCTTGGAACGAGTTTACTCGTGCTTCCTTGACCTCTCACGAAGTAAATATGCCTTCAAGATTGTAGTCACACATTTGCATAAAAGAAGTCATTGAAAATACGCGTTTTCGTCTAAAGACATGGCGAGGAAAGCCTTGACCTAGGACTACTCTTTATATTATATCAGACACAGATTCCTAAAATAATAAAGTCCTTGTGTCAGAATTACGTAACAACTCTTCTTGTTTACCATTCGAACACATTGGCGCAGAAATGGCTTAATAGCTAGGAGGAGGCGCACCACAGCAAAGAGAGAGAGAGAGAGACCTCAGTACATTCCTCAGTTCCAAACCTACGCTGCTAAGAAAGAAAGCAGTACGACCACGAGTAGAAAGTACTATAGGACTAAGTGAGACGACTCTGTCGTATATTGTTGGCCTTCTGAATACAAGCCTACAACAATTATATAAAATCAAACTGCGCAACGAAGAGGAGTAAAGTTCGAATCAGACGTTTCGACATAAAAGAGGAGGTATGACTGGTCAGTCTGGAGACCTGCAGGCCGTTGAAGTAACCGAAGAGTAAAGACGAGCTTAAATACATGGAATGCACGAATAAGTATCGTCTAGGCACACGCGGGGCCAAGTTACAAGTGAGAAGACAGCTTGTAACAAAAAGACTACCTTCATAATTACTACCTCCTTATACTTCGGTTGAATTCAGTCACCGAAATAGAACAGAATTTCTTAAAAACGTTGCTCATTCAATTATTCTAGATGACTGTATCCTAACTATCTCATCTAGATACATTACAATGCATCGCCACACATACTTTTTCGGTGAGATTAAGTTAAGATTAAAATTTTAAACTTTACACGACCGTTTCGGGATAAATCTCATGATCAGCTGTGGTAAACGAATTATATAAATTAAAATAAATAAGCAAAAGTTAAACGTATTGTACTGGATTTTAGCGGCTTATTGAAGATTGATAGCAGGAAGGAATTAGATGTGCCACTGAGTGCCGACCTACTTTCCAAAACATGCAAGGATTCTAAAATTCGCACGTCGTTAAAACTCGACCCATGCCCAAAGATTGAAAACTTTACACGGGTAATTCTGGAACCAAAGTTAAAAGGGTGGGTGCAGACAGGAATGAGGAGGCTGAGCTAATATTGCATTCGTGCGATGACTAACTCCCTGATATTCCACGACCCTCTCTCCTAACGTACAGCCTGCGCTACCAAAGCACTTCGACGCCCATTGTGGTCACCACAATGCGCCCTATTGACAACTTGCCACACCCGCTAACGTGGTTGTTAATTTCTCTCGTTATCAAACACTGTCAGTTACATCACAGTCCTGAAATATTAATCTTTATAAATGTTTCCTCCAATTGTTCTCAATTAGAATTCTCAGTGCCATGCAAAACTCGTAATTGAATTTACACTCAGCCCACTACATTGTTCATATTATTCCTTAACAGACTTTTTTCTGCATCCCTTCTTAGGTACCGATGTTTGAAAATATATCTCAAGTCAAAATCACCGTACACTGAATGCTCAAAGTATTATTTCCTAATTCTTATTATTGAAAAAAAAAGACAATTACCTTCATTCCTACGAAACTTTCCTTTTGTGTTATACCTGTATCACATAGCTCACAGACATTAAATTGAAGGGCAAATAGGAAAATTCATTAATCAGATTACAAAAGCAAAGTTGCAGCATCAATTTTTTTCATTTTGTTGTTACAAAGAGACGGCAAATTCTAGTTTTACCCCAAGAACAAGAAAACGTGAAATTTCGTTACACTGTGTTGTCTGTCATCACGATGGACATTCCTTGAAACGCTATCTCGTACTCTTGGTCGTAACCCCTTCACAAAGGAGCTTCTGAGACCTGGAGTGCAGCTCCCGGGGCTCCAAGTAGAGCTACTGAGAGCTGGGGTTACTGATAAGCTGGAGAAGCTACTGAGAGGCTTGAGGAGCTACTGATAGGCTTGAGGAGCTACTGATAGGCTTGAGGAGCTACTGAGAGGCTTGAGGAGCTACTGATAGGCTTGAGGAGCTACTGAGAGGCTTGGGGAGCTACTGAGAGGCTTGAGGAGCTACTGAGAGGCTTGAGGAGCTACT
>VOMN01085234.1:0-15950 GCA_014899125.1 Orchestia grillus
TGCACTAATTTTGTACGCATGTGGGCAGGGAGCTTTAAACTATCTAATCTAATGCGACCTGCATCATACCGCATCGCATCACGTTTGTGCCATTATGCTGCAGGTTGAGTCACGCTGCAAACTCTTGCTCTCTCTCTTTTGTTGTGGAGAACGAAGGCCTAAAAGGAAGGCTCTTCCATTACAGGAACCTGCTTGTCTTACTTGAAGTATTTAAATAAGATTTTGTTAAGTTAGGAAATAAATTATCCTTTGTGTTTAGGTTATTCGAAGATAACTTGATCTTAAGATCGGGATTCGTACGAGGTGTGAAAAAAGTGCGCTCGTGACACCTTCTCGACGCTGCTTGCAGGAGTCTGGAGTGCGGGTCATACTCTAATTACTAATGTCATTATCACTTCTCGCGAGTCGACAGTTGTCTAATATTTTAATTAATAGTTCAATTAGCAGCTTTTATTTTTATGTTTGTTTTGTTCTGTTTTCTCTCAAGTGAGACGGACCGCACTACCAACCTCTTCTTTATAATCGTTTCTGCTTATTTTTACTTCGCACATCCCGTTTACATTTGTTTGAGATGCTTACACACATCCTCACGGTTGTAGGGGTGTAGCTGTATGAAGCGCAAGACTACGGCGCGTCTTCGTTGTGCCTCTTTGTGCCTCTTTGAACTCATTATTCACCAAACTTCTCATCAATTGTTGCTTCATTGATGACAACGTTGAGCCTCGGGTACAAAAATATTGTGTACCACACTGTACAGAAATTCATATTTGCAGAGAAGAACAGGTTTTATGGCAAATTAGTTTAGTAAATTCTTACATTTAGAAGAATTTTGTGCGCTTGAAATTTCATATACAGACCCAGGTCTAATTCACCCGTGCAAGTTGTATTTCGTTCCCACTTTAGCCCTGTGAGAAGGCGAGGCAAATCAGTGCAAATTTTTTCAACGTTGATTGAAAGGTGCTGCCGTGTTTGAGTGTCACATTTCCGTGTTTGACCAGGTGCCCCCACTGCCAGCGCCCCTATTGAAGTGGTCATCACTGTCCACCCTCACCGCCCCCCACACAGCCTGCCCAACCTGCTGGCTCTGCTGTCTCTGGTCACGCCTGCAGCCGTACATGTGCACACCCACAGCACTGTTAGTGTAAGTATCCTTTACGTATAGCACTGTCAATGTAGCAGTCACTCACAACAGCGTTAGGGTGAAGAACCTTCACTCACAACAGCGTTAGGGTGAGGAACCTTCACTCACAACAGCGTTAGGGTGAGGAACATTCACTGATGTAGCTGATAACTTTTGTCTTGGGAGCAGACAAATGTGAGACCAACATGTTATGGTTATGGGTGCCGTTCACTCGACATAAGCGGCGCCGGTTGCAATTAGAAAAAACAATACTAAAGCAGGAATAAAAGTACTACTTCTGATATAAAATTTATACTTTCGAGAGCTTTCTATCAAAAATTTGTCTCGTATTTAGGTTCTGTTTTTTCTAATTAAAATACGATCCCCTCGCTGCAGGTGAGTGAATTGGTGAGATGATGGTTGCGTTTCGTGGGTCGGCCGTGCTTCTTGCCCCCAAACTGACTTCACTTGTTCTGTGTAGTTTGTTTAATGGCGGCCGCTGTCAAGACATAGAAAGGGATCCATGTGATGTAGCAAGCATGTTTAGGCAATAGCAATTGTGTTGATTATGGAATTTCATAAAAGATTCTGCAGCAAGGAATGTATGCCACTCGTTCGCTAAATTTTCGTTCATAATCCTTGTCTCTGTTTTGTATTGTTGCTGTTCAGAATTGGGTGCTCAGAACGCTATGATATGACAGCTCATACTATGATGTAGTCACCCACCTTCTTTAGCTGTAAACACGTGACCATTTCTGTTGCAGGAATGCTCTTGATACTCGTAATTGGCCTGGAGTTGTAATGGACTCATAGTTGGTAGAACAGACAACTCTTCCTCTGCTTGGTAGTACAATCATCTAAACGAGCTGAAACTTGTGTTTGATCATCTTTGTAGAATTAGACATTCCTCATAATTCTTTTTCATTAACAAATAGATGTTACGTTTGCTGTAATATTTGTTACTTAAATATGATCATTGGGAAAATGCTATAGCTTATCAAAGTCAGTTGTCATACTAAGTGTGATCTACCTTAAAAGTTAAGGTGTCCTCGTGAGCAAATTATTTTCTGTGTTAGGTACGATTTTGAAAACATTTAACGAGCTGCATCGCCGTTAATTTATTTGTTTCCTGCAGGACTTGCCTTCATCGTTGAAGAATTTCCTGAACGGCATCGGTAGCTCTCCGGACCCCGTGGTCCGCGTACGGCTTATCTGGAGTTCAGACCTGGTCCAAAAATCTCCTTCATTTGGCTCCAAAATACCGTCTCCCAGACTCATGGTATCCCCACACAACTCTACAGAGGTGAGCTGTTAGTCCTTGCGTGCGGGTGCTTGCTTTTTTTATCCAGAAACAATATTCCAAACTTTGGAGACTGGTAGCAACTTTTAGAAAACATGTTTGCCAATTGCTAGCGAGGACACTCGGGGGAGATGAAGTAAGTAACGTTTCTGGGGAATTAAATTTCGTTATATTTTATTTTGCTTTGGAGATCCGATAGTCAAGTACATATCGGATCTCCAAAGCAAAACAGGATTAACTCGCTGTTCGATAGAGTTACGTACCTGGAAAAAAAAGTGATAAATCAAAGGCAATTATTAGAACGAAATATCGTGAAGCGAGGTATCGTTTAGTGAGGTACGCCTCTACGTTGTTTTCGTGCAATAAATTATTTGTATTCATAATGACCAACCATTATTTGAACAAAGAGGTCAGTTACTGTTAAAGAAGCTACTTCTTTATTAGCTATATTTATCGGCATAATGAGTATTCTACAAATCACTGAAAGGAATTTTAAGAAAGCGGTAGGCAAGGGTGCACTATCCTTTCTTAGCATTAGGAAAGGCTTATGTATCGCTAATTGTTTGGCGCTGTCCTGAAAGAGACTTGATCCCACCGGCATTCTCCCACAATAGTTCTCTGACCTATAGTAGGACGTGGTGTAGAGCTGGGGTCTATTTATCCAATCCGAGCGAATTGAGCTGATTTTTCAAATTAAGATGTGCTACCCTTAGGAAAAGAAAACTCAACTCGAAGTGTCGCACTCAACACAAAGGTGTAGATGGGTGCCAGCTCGGCTGGGGAGGTAGAGTTGTTTTGTCACGGGGTTGAATTGTCACTCGTTTGATGAGATAAGCATCACCTCCTATGGTGGTCCGCAATTGCTTAAAAAAGAGAATTGATAGAAAACGACTGGCGCCGACCCCAGAAAGTGACTTTAATGCGTCTTCTTTCTCGTATGGGAGGGGAGTCTCTGCCGAGGTAAATTTTCTACTTAATTTGAACAATAGTGGCGGGATGATGCCGGGTTGAGTATGATATCGTGAAATATTTCATCTAAATTGAAGACTGGTACCAAAGTAGAAAAGAATATTTATACTTCCCGTTTGAGCGTGCCGAAGTCTTTGACTGGAATTTTTTTGGGTTGTTGAGTACCTATTATCACTATTTGACTGGTGAGGCAGCAAACTACGCTCAATCCAATGTATATTTCTTGAATTTATATTAATCTTCGAGCGATCACGTGTACAATATATTTTTTATTCCCGCGATGTGTGGAATGAGCACTTGTAAATTTCAAAAGCTTTCGAGCCAAATTGGCAGTGCAGGGTACCAATGTTCCTATGAACATCGTTTAAAATTAGTTTAAAACCTTTTCATAACTTCTTGAACTCAAAGTGCAATTGAGATTAATCTAAGTTTTCTAAGATATCATTTTTGATGTCTTTGTTCGGCAACTGCACTGATGACTGATGTGTTCGAGCAGATAGTGGGCGAGAACAACATCTGCCGGTACTTGGCGCGCCTCATCGAGGTGCTCACCAGAGGCGCCCCGTGGGGACAACTCAGGGCTCCGCTGTACGAGGCGCTGCCGCTCTACCTCGTGTCCGAGTGTGATGCTTGGCTGGACGACTGCCAGGCCTGGCTCATCACCGGTTCGAGCAGGTCATTGCGCTTGCTACTCAGTCTTAAAACAGGGCTCATAAGTAGTAACACCAGGGTGGGTAGAAACACTCTTCAGAAAAGCTTGATGTATTTTAAAAATACAGATTTCGAGTTGAACAATAGTCGTCATTAGTATCTAAAAAGGCGATTAAAAAAAAGTTTAACCCGCAGAAATATGTAAAGTTAGAATTAAATGAATTTGAAGCTAAAGTATTTACAGGTACAGAAGAAGCGGTATCATTGAGGGAGGGTTTGAACTAACGAGTGAAAGTGCTTTTCAGTAATTTCAGACTAGATTTTTTGAAATTAAACACATTGTGTCTAATTGTGTTTGAACCTTTCATCAGCTTTAACCTTCCCTCAATGATGACGCTTTTTCTGTACCATTGAATATTTTAGCTTATACTTCATTTAGCTTCAATTTTTCACATTGTTTCCCTGTGTTAAATTTGTTTTCAATCATCTTTTCAGATACTGATGATAACTGTTTTACTCGAAAGCTCTATTTTAGAAATACATAAAGTTTTCAGAAAAGACGTTTCTACTCACCTTGATGTCACTACGTAAATATATCTCTAGATGCCTGGAGGTTAATATGAATGATGAATGAGTGCTGGCAGTTGAATCGGTTTACTCCCGTGGGATCTGAGAGCGGGCTGAAATATTGAAGCTTAGATCTCAACTGTCGAGATGTAGCCTTCTTGAATATGACGTGTTGGAGCCAAGGGTGCTGTTGGATGCATGTCGCTCTGGGCCAGTATCGCAGATGCATTTCACTCTGATAGGTCACTGATACTGATAGGTCACTCAGAGCCAGTATCACGGATACATGTCACTCGTGACAATAGTATAAATACTTAAATTCATCAACCAATCATCTTCCAAAATGTTAAGCTGGCGGAAGAGGAGCAAAAAGAGAAAGAGTACCGAGATATGTATTTAACCCTACGTTAGTATGTTCAAGTACTTTGTCATCCTAATTTTTATTATGAGCTCGTTATATCTTATTGGTTTCCAAGCTATGTTTGGAAACCCTGGGAGATTGATGCTAAGTTAAGTAAATTTACGATGCGTTTAATTTTATCATCAATTTTGTTTACATATCAGCAACTCATGTGCTTTATTTTGCAGGGGTCGAGCCAATTTCTTGAACAAGCTGAGCAACAAACTTGCTGAAAGCGAAGAGTCGTCATGCTGGTTGATCAGCAATCAGCCGACACTGGCTGACCTTTTCGTGTCAGCCAATCTGGCTTGCTTGGGCCGGACTGCCAGGGTGGCTGTGAATGTGGCTGGATGGCGAGACCGGAGTTTATCTTATTGGCTCACTGCTAACAAGTCTTAACCAATGGCCGCTCACATTCCTAGCGCTTGTAGATGTCAGTACGCAGCGCGCTAGTTTGTCTGAAAACTTTAAGAATTGGGAGACTTCAGTTCCGCTTGCGTTACAGCGGATGTAACCATGAGAAGTGGTTGAAAACAGTCCAGCTCCAGATATTTTGTGTTGAAGGATACAGTAACCGTTTCCTTTTACTTCACTTGTACTTAAAAGTCCGTTTCTCTCTCTCTCTGACTTTCAGGTCGTCACTGAACTTAGACATTTCGATTGTTTCTTATAGTTTTTTGTTTTAAATTAACTTCTTGAATTTTTCTATGTATTTTCTACAACACAGTACGAAGAATACAACGAAAGGGATGTCGATTGGAGCGTAGATGCGGGTCTATCTAATTTCAGTGTTGACTTTCCACTTCACGTACGCGTTTTATTAATTTACGAGCTTATTCGTCGGGGTGCTGAATTATTAGGGGCATAGGATAGAGCCTATGTTCTTCAAGGAGTAATTACCCTTACAGAGGCTACGTTTCGAAATGATAAGTACAGTGCCTGCGAAGGTTACACAAAATGTTCTTGCATCTAACCGCCGTAACCGATATTTTCGATAATAAGTCCCAAGCAGAGATTATAAACTTGTACTGCATTTGCTCACCTGAAAGAATTTCAAGTATTCACGTGAAGTGTTACTACATGAGCGTAGATATTTAATTCTTAACAGCTTAAACAGTAAACTCTGTTCTAAGATACTGGAGGTCAAAGCTGTTGCTCTTGAGGCGTTCGGAGTGGGATAGTTGCGCCAAGCTATGCTTGTTTGTACAACAAAGCAGCGGATGATGATATATCAAAATTTAATTTCGGTACTGAAGTCACTTGTGAAATCGGATGCAGTGCGTTCTGGTAATGATGTGAATAAAGGCATTGTGAGCAAATAATTTGTTAATGTCGCAAAGAATATGTGGTATAATCGGCGTTTTAGTTCACCTATTTCTTCCTTTATTGATTGGGGGATCCCGTAATACTCTAGTTCTAGCACAATATATTGAGTTTTTTATAAATAGAGTGAGTGTATGTACTCTCTTCGCTGTATTATTTATTTGTTTCTTTTCTGTCCAAATGTTCATTAATTTTTTGGCGCAATGTTAAACAGTTGCTTTCAGGCATCGTGCAATAAGCGATGTCGGGGAACGCCTACTACTACAGTCGCTTTCGTGTGGGTTAATTTGCCGTACAATATCTCGAGGCCTTTTGGTTTGCATTTCTTCTTCAAATTTCGGTACTTTTTCCTGTTCCTTTTACGCCAAAGACGAAGTGTACATGTCTCCCTCGCATGTGGTCATGTGTGTATTTAAGTCAATAAAAACTTGGAGGTGACCAATTGTCGATCGTCTTATGTTTTCGGAATGCTTCCCTCTTTGTTCCTCTCCGTCGTATTGAGCTGTAGGCGACAACTTATTTGCGTTGCCCACCAAACGAATGTATGTGTACGTATACACACATATAATAAATGTGTGTCAAGACATTTCACGAGTGATGTCAGATATTAATTGATTTTTAAAATTTCGCAGCAGATTAAATCTTAAAGACATCACACATTATTTATGTTCATCAATGTATGTTTTAACTAATTAAATTTTATTTTAAAGGTTCATGCAATTAAAATTTTTACGGTATAGCATTGAAAAGTTACTTATGGAGTATTTGAATTCTTAATTTAGATCTCGATTAGCTAGAACTATTATAATCGTAGTTAGCCCTGCGCTAAACCTGTAGGAAAGATCTGACTGGAAGGGCTTGCAGACGATGGCCGTGGAAAATGGAGATGTGCCTTCATGTGAAGACCGAACTGGACGTCCAAAGGTCGAAGACAGGCGCCTCGTGGCACAGCTTGAAGACTCTCCACTGCTGTATCACTTCAACTGGTAAGCGAGCTTTGTCCAAGCTGTACAACTTCATGTTCAACAGTTTATAGGACGTGCCAAAATTCAGAAGAGCGTGCCAAAATAGGATGTAGATATGCATACATTAAAAACTAGATATGTATACATACGTTTACTTGCATTTGTATCAGTATGCATGTGTGTAGATTTATACATAGTTGTGCATGTCTATTTTATACTTGTGTGCATAAATTTTAAATATGTGTGCTAATGTCTGCGAGTATGTTTATGCATGTATACATACATATGTGAGGGCGAGGGAACCAAAGATCCCGAATTTTTTTCACGAATTTGGAAAGTCTGAAACTATACAAGATTGAATTCACTGAACCGTGTGTAGTATCTAGCGATTTAGCTAGCAGGGTATTTGTTATTCTTTGAATTTTTGTGAGGTTTTGAACAGCTTCAATGTTTTTGTCATCTTTGATTTGGTCTCCCAGTGCCGGGGTCATTTTCCAGGTCTCTGCCTTCTCAAGATTCAGTTGGAGATCGGTTTTTCTTTAATTTTTAATGCCACCAAGTTTTTAAAGGCCCCATTGCGTTTTGTTTCCCAGCGAACGACGCCTAAAGTTGAAATTTGATCGCACTTCAAAGATACATATTTTTATAATCTAAAAAGATAAAAGAAGGATGTGTGCTCCACACTTAACTATGCATAACTTATTACGAGTGACCATCAGCGAGTTAAAAACAGTGGTCCGTTCTGACATGTTTTAACCAGCTTCCTTCAAATCTACTAAATATTATGTGAAATATTTATCTTACCCCGTATGTGAGTATACATGTATAAGCATAGTTGCGCATGAACACATACGCGAGTATAAATGTATACATGAACAGGGGAATATGTGTACGTCTGAATATGGTTGGATGTACACGAGTTTCAATACGTCTCATATACGAGGGGCTGTCAAAACAAAATCTGGATCTTTGTATTCACGGTCAAGTTTCAGACCATGCATGAACTTGTAAAATATTGTATAAAATTGTAGGACTTTTCTGAAAACTTTTTTGTCTGCTCCTCGTATAAATACTTGCGTATGGGCATACATGAGAATGAGCATGAAAAATATCCATTTTACAGTGCGTATACATGCTTAATGAGGGTGAGTCAATGTGTGCAAATGTATGCGTATGCGAGGAAGTACGGGGTGGTTCACAAAAAAGGGTCAAGATTTTCGATTATTTATTTCTCATTACGTATTGAGAAATGTGGTTAGGTGGCGAGACCGGAGTTTATTTTATTGGCTCACTGCTAACGAGCCTTAACCAATGGCCGCTCACATTCCTAGCGCTTGTTGTAGTGCATGTAGATGTCAGTGCGCAGGGCGCTACACGTGTATATGACACGTGTCATATGCACGTGTACACATGTACAGCGTGTTCGGACAAGACCGCACCCTTGTAAATCCTAAATTAATAATTCATTTTTTTAAGTAATAATTAAAAACTACATACCGTTAGAAAGAAAAAAATTTGGAGATTATTCATGTATGACTCTTTGTAATACGTGGCAATATAAAAACTGTAAAAACATACAAATTCACACCCCCTAAAATAGATACATGGACTAACGAAAAACTTGTTTACATCAGTGAACAATTCATTATGCGAAATTCTTAGTCATGCAAAAAGAAATTGTGCGAGATTTCACTCATTTAAACATTTATTTCAAGAAACGGCTGCATTGAATGTATGCGCAATCTCCAGGCCTTTCTCTGCTTGATTTTTTTCAATGGAGTTACTTAAAAGGAAAAGTATATGTTAATAACTCTAATAATATAGATAAACTAAAAGATATTCGATGAGAAATTAGCAACATTGGTCATGCCACGTTGCAAGGTGTAAAGAATGCACCACACAATACGGGAATCATCTCATGTTATTTCTAAAACTTGATTAAAATCTATATAATCTCCCAAATTTTCCCTTTCTAACGGTATATAATTCTCAAGTATTACTTTGAAAATAAAATATTTATTTAGGATTTACAGGGGTGCGGTCTTTTCTGAACACTGTGTATATGTATGTATATATGTGTACGTATTTGTTTGTGGGTATATGTGTGTATGATGATATGCGAAGGCACATGCTCATTTTTATACGCGTATGAGAACGCCCACTCATATGAAAATGCGTATGTGTATGAAATTATTAGCTTAAGTTATGAATTCCTGTGTGTTCACACACTGGATCTTCTGCACATAGAAACAGAAAGTTCAGAATGGAGAGGAAGAGAAGATGAATTATCAACGCATAAGACATGAAAATGAAAAAAAGCCAAGTGGGCACGAAGGATAGAATTTTCGAAGATCTAGCTAAAGCTGAGGTAATCGATCAGTGTCACTAACGCGTATGGGAAAGGGATTACCAGTAAAAATATGCACATGAAAATGCGTGCGCCCGCGCACTGAAATCGGTCTATGAATGTACGATAATTTACATGCAGGGTGTTGGGTAAAACGAGGTACAAAATTTCACACTTAACAGAAAGTGGCAAACTTATCACTTTCGCCTCCATAAAGCATTCGTGATTTTTTTTTAGATATTAGCTGTTTAAAGTTTGAAAGGAGATTTGAAAACAAAAGTACCCTCAAATAATTCATTTATATATTTACTTAACAGAAATTGTTCATAGTTTCCATCACCCACATCGAGTTTTGGTAACATGAAAAGCCTAGTTTATTAAACACCTGAGGACCAGAGGAAGACCTCGTAGCCAGAATTACAGCGGCTTCTGGTGGTATTTCTGAAACGTCAGGCCTTGTCCTACACAAATTTGGTAGTCCTTAAAAGTCGAACAGATCACAAGTTCATCGATGCGGGTTGTGGTAACTTTGAACAATTTCGGTAAGGTAAATGTAAAATGAATTATTCGTAGGCAATTATCTTTTCGAATTTCCTCCTTTCGAACATAGCATCCAAGTTCTCAAAAACATTTTCGCAGAGCTTCATAGAGGCAAAAGTGTTTAGTTGGCCTCGTTCTCGTACGCGTGAAATTTCGTATCTTTCATCCCTAATACCCATTATATTATATGTGCATTCACTCACTATACCTTACCCGCCCGTTACACAGTCAATGGTCTCATTAGCGTTTCCCCTAGCGGGGTAGACCTGAAACGCCCAGTATATGACGGGCGTTCACTCGTAAAACCTAACAAGTTTGTCAAAAAATACTGCAACGGCAACACCTCAGGGTGTTGATCACAGCTGGAAGTAAACAAAACTGAATAACACGGGTCTATTTGGTTACGCATATAACAAAACAGAAAAGTGCAGTCACAATAAATTCATAGGCTTGAAAAGTAGAAAAATTTTATTCGCCATATGTCTACATATACCAGAGTTATTTTTAACCTTTTCGAATCAAATTTTGAAAACAAAAGTTAACACACGGCAACCCATTTTTATGACCAAACTACAAAACAGGCAGAAACTGAATGCACGAATTATTTTATGGGCAATCACTCGCAAGTCCACGATATCCTGAACAATTGTCGCGTTAGACGAAAAAAGGAATGTAATATTTCAAAAACATTCAACCCTACCTCTGTTTCTGTAGTGCATAATCCCGAGTAAACTCTCGTAGAAGAAATAACGCTGAAAATTTGAAGACCAAACAGTGCCCAGATTGATTAAATTGAGCGGAGTTCAACGATTAGAAAACAAGTTTATAATAATCATATTAACAGCCTAACCAGCTTAGATAAAGTATATTTAGTTCAAGTGGCACCACAATAGCGAAAAAGTTCGGTTTGTTGACAGAGCTAGTAAAATGGAGCAAACTAAGCGTTTTTATAGAAAAAAACTAAGAGTATAACAAGAAAAAGATACTTATAAATGTAAACACTCGTTAAACATATATATTGCACTCCACTCGGACCCCTCCACAAGAGAGACGGCGGTAGAGAGGTCCACGATTAACAACCATATCAAGTACGCATTGCTGATTCAATTAAAAATAACTAGAGACTACCGAGAAACCAGATAAGTTTCCAAAAAAACTACCGACGAAGAACCTTCATCGCTATCCTTCAAAAGACTTGAAATAAGTATCCTCAGAGGAAAGTTAAGTGCATTTAACGTGTTGGCGTCTTTTAAACCTGAATAATTAGGCGGACGAATTTGTCACCCGTAAAATAATAGGCTATATATATATTCGCTGTATAAATTTCGATGCCATGCTGTTAATGCTTCACTCGTCGATTGTTCAGCTTTGGATTCAGACTGTTTCACTTCAAGAAGCCACCAATCTCGACAGCGAGCAGGTGAATTTGATCCGAGTAAGTGGTACAGTCGAGGTCATTATTACCTAAAATTTAGGTTATACAGCGAAGGGATGTAATCTCATTCAAATACAAGTATTATTCATGAAGATATTAATTATATATGTTTCAGAAATACCTATGCATACGCACATAAAGTAAATAAAGATTCAGAGAAAGCAAAAAGCCCACGAGTTTCGTGAGACGAGCAGTGAAAAAGAGTACACAGTAACACATGACTATTTCTACCATTGAACAGGCGACACAGATATTGTGTCGGAACACGAGCTGCGCGAGAAGAAAGTAAATATCAAACCAGTATGATATTGCAACACACGTACAAGATATTATGTCACACGCTCCCAATCCTCAATGTGTTACTTAAACTTCTGAAATAAACCTTGGTAAGCCTAAGCTGCACGGGTAATGGAAATAAGCAATATTCGAGTAATAATGAAACACGAAATTAACTCGTAAAATTATAAAGCTATAATATTTTTTATAACTTACCTCTAATCAATCTACCCATAATGCATTTTTCCATCAAACTCGCACAAAAGAAAAAAAACTAGTGAGCCTAACGTTGATGGTCAAAAGTACGGACTCATAAAACACTTTTCTTATGTAATCATTACAACTTACAGCGCTGATTAACTTCAATAAAGCAATGACATAAAATTAAAGATAAGAACGGATGGATCTTCAGCATCGGCGGTTCTAACATTATACCAGCGATTTGAGTGGTGAAGTATCGACTACAATCTTTGGCAACAATTAGAGTGAGTTTCAACAAAATTTTGGTAACGAGCACTAACATTGAGTAACGCAAACACAATCCCTGCTACTCTATAAACAGTCAAGAACATTCAACTATTGCACGTAGGGACTTATAAAAGATAGCATGATCGAGCTTGAAGGCGAAGAATTTCACAGCCGAATTTATATTGTTGAATTCAAAACACTCGTTCCAAATTCCTTACAGCTTATAACTATGCATAATAATCAAATCGTAGCTGATAAGAACACAATATTGCCAGAATTACAAAAATTAACGTTGTTCTTATTGCCTTGCTTTTGCTTTCATACTAATATTAAATATAATAATTTAACAAAATATGCATCGGTATTACCTTTTGATGTCTATGTTTAAACTTGCTAATTTATTCATTTAGAAATTATTCAATAAACAGAGGAGCACAACGTCCCTCCCGTTCACTGGAGAACAATCCCCTTCAATGCATTCCTCTTGGGGGTAGAAAATGTTGGATTATTATAATATTAGATTATTATTCAGTCTCAAGTTCACTTTCCCCATGAAATGTGATGTATATAGAGCGAAAAGACTGGACCATTTAGTATATACTAAAAAAACAGGGAATATATGCACGGGGTGTGTTCCCACACAGGAACTCCTGGAGCGAAAACAGGAAGTTAAAAATGAAAAGGAAAAAAAGGCAAAACAACAGATAGCGAAGAAGGTATTGCAATTAAAAGAAACAATAAAGCGGGCACGAAAGATATTCTGTCTTTCGTACTCGCTTTGTTTCTTTTATCTTTAGACCTTCTTCGCTAGATCATCGAGACTTAGATGTCTTGACGAGCTATCTATAGCTGAGGTAACCTAAGAATGCCCCTGATGATTGAAATAGTTTTTTTAACGGGTTTCACTGCAAACAGTAACTGTCTGACTTAAGCTAACACCACTCGGTTGACAAGCAGGATAACACAATTTAGGGGTCAAACACATTACAGAATGATCTCGCTTTTCGTGGTCAATCTGTTCAAAAAAGTTTGACGAAATATAAACGTACAAAATCGAAAGCAATACATGCAAGCACAAGTAATGTAAATTAAATTTACAGAAAGAAAATTTAGACACAAACGTCGGAACAGAAATAGTATGGAAGCTGAGGTCTAACTCAGTTACTACATATATTGATAAACACACATTTGAAAACAAAGATCAACTTCAACGACAAATTACATCTCATCTAAAAATAAACAAAAATGGGATTTTATAAAAAAAACTATTAATTCCAACACGTTTTACCGTTGGGTTTTAAACGCCTTACAACTACTGGTGTGGAGGGGGATGTGAGGAATGTGTGGTTTAAACTTCCTTTTCCAAGGGAAGTACTCCGCAGTCACGTGAAAAGCCTCACCTGAGCCGAGGCTCGAACCCAGGCCCTTTCGGCTGAGTCCATCACGCTAACCACTACACCATGGTTGCCCAGGAGTTAATATTTAGTGTAACTTGAGACCCCACTTCAATTCATGGCTTCTAGACAGTTTAGAAATTTCCTTTACCAGTTGCATTTCAAGTCAGGCCAGGTGACGCGTAGAGCAACAAACTTGGACCTGTACTTCTCTCAAATAATCTTGTTGTGCCGTCATTCTTGCACAATGTGTAACAAGCAGGGAAGGCCTGGTCGGAGTCACTAATCCTTCGCTCAATAATACGGAACTGTATGCGTAAATAATGAAATACAATTCACGAGTGAGAAATAAATGTCGCTTACCTGGTGTGTCTAGACTGAAGAACGTCCGCAGGGAGTTTGAAGGCAACTCAGACGTGCGGCAAACCGCGCAACCATCCGTTGTCACACTACAAAAATCACGCATTTGAAAACCAGCTCAAGGAAAAGACGTGAAGCCTAGTGCTTATTTTGAAGTTCGTTGAGGAAATTGTAGAGCACAGTGTGGAATATGACAGGCTGGTTGATGTAGGCAGGGTGGCCAGCGTCAGGAATGACCACTACTCGAGAGCCAGGAATGCGCTGGAGGTTTTCCACAGACGACAGGCCGAGTCTGTTGTCGTTGGAGCCGCGCACGATGAGAGTAGGGGTCTGTCGAGGCAAACAACATTATACTGAAGGCCCACACAAAGTTCTAAGATTACATTAGATTATTCCTTGGTTTAAAGCTCCCAATCCATATGAAATGGGATACAAAAAGAGCGAAGAGAAAAGGAACCATCTAATTTGCACTGTAGAAAATGCGGAATCTACGCACAGGTGTGTTCCCACACCGGATTCTCTATGAATAAAAATAGCAAGTTACGAAAGAAGAAGAATAAAAAAGAAAGAAGAGATAGCGAAGAAGGTGTAACTGAGAAGCAAAGTGAGCACGAAAGGTAGATGTCCCGAAGGCGTATCTATAGCTGAGGTAACCAAACAGTGCTCCTGTGGAAGTTGCCGGTCCTGTAGATATACTAGACAACACGTGACCCGGTTGGTCAAATAAAATTTATCAAAATCAAACCGTACCCAGAAATATATATATATGTAGTTAAGTCGGTATCAACAATACAAGATTAAACGAAGAGTATAAATTTCGAACATCTCATAGCCGACAGACAAACGTGTGCACGGTTTCAAGCAAACAAACGAGCAAGACGACCAGAGTTTTAGTATTATACCAGATAGATAGATTTGCTCCTTCACGAAGTTTCACTGAATTTCAAAACTTTAGGTAAACAAGCGAAAATGAGTAATAGGGCTGATTTTTCACTAGAAAAGTATAGACTACAAGGTTATCGTTTTGATTTCTTTATTTAAACAGCATCAGAATTATTTTTGTTAGGGCAAAACTTGTAAATCGACAGTATTACAAGGAAGAACATGAGCAAGTTTTCCAAATGTTTCAGTACAACTTTTGTAAAAACTCCAATTTTCGAAATCTATATTATGATATTGCCAAATTTCATTGAATTTCGGAACATCTAATAGGAAAGTAAAAATGTTTTCTAAGCTTTACTGTTCTAACTGGAAAATTTGCCGAAAAGAAATTTATTAAATTACATTCGTTCTTCCCTAAAACAAATTAGTATTTATTTAACCAAGTTACAAATGTCATTTTCATTTGAAACGCAATAGAAAAATTCTCAATATTCATGCAAAACCTATGAATCGACAATTATGAATTCTGGAAAGTACGTTAAAATTAAAAACTTTGTGAACAAGTTCAACAAAATCTGCTGTGGTATCCGACATCTACAATGAAATATTTATCAATTCCCCAAGTATCAGTGAATTTCGAAACGTCAAAATATACACAAGATAAAATATGTAATAACTTTTTCCATACGTTTTCCGTTAGACAATTAATCGTATGAATGAACATATCTCAAATATTACCATTTCTTCATTCAAATCAACTACTGTTCTATTGAACACGATACCATCGATGTTTTCATTTGGAACGAGTTACTATGATTTCCGTGGCGAAACAAATATAAATCGATAATAGTGAAAGTAGAGAAATGAAATTTTTCCCAACGTACCAGCAAAATTTATACACGAAAATGCTGTGGTTTTCGAAATCTACAATGGAATATTTGTACATCCGCAAA
>VOMN01085239.1:0-20542 GCA_014899125.1 Orchestia grillus
TCTGGGTGACAGTTGACATTACAGTGAATGTCATTTTCTCTGAGTGTAATCATCATTCTCACTGCACAAGCGTGCATTAAGGTCAGTACTGACAGATGGTGAAGATTTCCTCATTTTGTATCATTGAAGTATTTTCTAATGAAACTGGCTCTGAGCGCATGCCATTTTTTTCAATTTTACAATTATGGTAAAACAATAAAATATGACGGCTCTATATAATAACGAGTAAACAAAATTCATGATACTAGTCACTTATCAATTAAATGTTCTAAAAATTGATGAAAAAGCGAATTTTTAGATTTGGCAAACGAATAAAAATTTTAAATATTAGAGAATCGGCATCAGCAAATATCAGCATCGGTATCGTCATCGGTAAAAATTTAGAAATCGGTAGATCACTAGTTTAAAAGGACTTTGTGATGCCTGAAAATCGATGACTGTAAGTGTAACTGTCACATTCCTGTAGTCCTTTATCTTTCCCTTCGGCAGAGGGCCAATAGGTATTAGTAGTGATGGGGGTCACGGAACGCAAGAGATGGCAATAATACCTTTCCTTTGACTTTATTGCCTTCAACAAGTCAACTTAGGAACCTACTCTATTGAAAATTTGCGCAGTGGCGCGGTGGGCTTTAGGAAGTTCCTCGCAGGGATGGCAATGACCTGACATATTCGGACGGGTTTGAGGAGATTATCTCAATGGGCGAGAAATTTAGTAGTGGCTGCTTGCACATTTCGGCAGTAGTGTTCTGCAGTAAACGTAACCCGACTGGGCTACACGCTCTACGGGCCAGCCAACTCGGCGGAATTTACTGCGCCGATTTTCAATAGCGGACACTCGATTGGTGACGCGTCTGACCGTACGGGACTTGGATACTAACGACGGGCTGCTCTACTTCACATTGACATGCATTGTACAGGGTGGCTCAGAAGTAAGGTGCCCTCTCATGAAATTTCGTCCTAAACATTTGTTAACGTATCAGTGCTACCGATATCAGTGAGAGCACCTTACTTTTGGGCCACCCTGTGCACGAAATATGCACACGTACAAATATGCGCTTGAAAAAACGTCAATTTTTTTCGTTTAAATGGTAACATTGCAAGCATTCGTTGGTCTTGCTCCTGAGGATACGTTTATCGTATAATTCACACAATTATTATTCCACATATATGTACGATAACATACGTCAGTCACATACGCAATTTGTTGTCTCGCTCGCATACATTAAAAAAAACATCAATCGACACATATCATTCGACTATGACAATGAGAAAGCTATACCTGTTACTGTTAAAAAATTGAAAATTATACGTTTAACCCACAGGTATTAATTGAAAATATTACTATCAATTTATAACACAATTCATAAATATAAATAATTACGATATATATCATTGTTTTGCATTGAGTTTTTCTTCAATACTGAGCAATAAATGAATCATTACTTTATTGAGTCAATTGTAAAAGTTATTACAATCATGCGTACGGCGATGTACAATCTGGATGAAGAGATACGAGAAGAGAACTAAATGAAGCTGTACCAACACCTGCGCGCGTAGAATTAGGTCAAGTCCAAAAAACTGGACTAGCACAGCTGGTGTCTGGGATAGACGGCAGCTCGGGACAGAAGCCTCGAAGAACTATAATAATTTATGCTTGTGAACTAACTAACTCTGTCTCGAACAATATCTCTCGTCACTAAAATATACCGGCATAGTTTGTACATTGCGATGTGATGCATATCAGACAGTCAAAACATTATTTGATTGAACAGCATCGTAATTCAAATTCAGAAATTTGATCAGAGTTAAGAAACAGTAAATAGTTTTTCAAGAGCTACAGATGGGCCATATGTGAAATGAGGGTAAATGATACTCCATAGAATACCATGAAGTGCAATAAAAAATGAAGTATTTCTTTACCGTTGAATTTCTTCCGTGTGTGAGATGCGAGGTCTGTTAAAATTATAAGACTGGACTTATGTATAATGCACTCAGAGCATCAACCATCAACTTATTATAAGTTACAACTCCTAGCAACAACCTCTCAAGCATGACCCTTGCCTCAAGCCAGTCTGAGCGGTCACTCGCCTTTGAATGCAACACGAGGTCGCTGCTTGCTATGAAGCATAACATCCAATAGAACAACTTGTGTATAAAATTTTACTCTAAGATCGGCAGAAGCCTTTATTGCAACACAGGCTTTGCTTCAGCAGCTCTGAGAACACTACGCGAGCTGATGCAGGAGAGAGTCACGGGTGATTTTAGTGCTTCAAAGTTGGCAGAATATCGTCTCAGGAAAATGAGAGGTCAAAACGACCTTCTGCATCATCAAACGCTGAAAACTCAGGTGCAAAATATTCTGTGATTTGTGCAAATCGTAACTTACTGTATGTGAGATAACTGAAAAAATCTGTAGCAATATCAGAAGAAGTTCTGATACAGAACTTGGTATGTACAGTGTGTCAAAAACTTTGTAGCTCAGGGCTAACTCGCTTGCTTTCTATTAATTTAGGAGGTCCTCGCTCCAAGCCTAAGTGTGTTGATTTTCACGAGGTCACAGAGTACTTCTCAAGGGAAAAGAGATCAAACCTAAAATTTCCTTATGATCCCTCGAGTACAAGTGGTTAGCAGCGACTAAGCCTGGGGTGAACGATATTGCCTCCCGTTATTAATTCTGAGGCTTTAAAGATCCGATGTCTTCTACGTTGACCTGACTGGAATAAACTTTCTTCTTTTTCAGTCCTTTTCTCTGCAAAAACTCGTCCACGTTTGTTAACTCACACCAGAAAACGTCGGGAGAGCATCACCAAAAAGATGTTAGATTAAACAACAAAGCAAACTTAATAATTCATTCCAGAAGACAAAACTCAAATTTTGGGCTACAATGAAGAAACCTAAGCGTAATCGTCGTGATGGGAGGTGCAAACGTCACCTATACGAGAAAGGCCTCTGAAACTGTAATAGAGACCTTGGAATTTTCTATACACTTATGTGCATGCATTGTATGATCAATGCATAATCATCCGTTAAACTTTCAGTTATTTGAATTATATTCCGTAGACTGACTAATTTAGAGTACTGAATGCTTGACTGATAATTTGAGTGAGAGCATGATTTCTTGAAGAATTTCACCCGTGAGCTACGACGTCAAAAAGTAAAGTCCGCTACGAAGGCAAATTGAGTAAAACGAGCGAGCGCGGATTTCACGGGAGTAAAATTAGAATTTTAGGATCCTAACGCCTGACTGAGCTGCAATTTTAGGAAGCAAAGTGCAGGTTAACTTGGGTTTACGTCGTGTCTTGCATGTAGTACTATCCTATTACAGTGGATGTGAGTTATTTCGGGGCAATTAGCTCTGGTGGCGCCCATTGCACGGTCGAAGCTTGGAGGTTTGTGATACTCGAGATTTGCCTGCTCAGGGCTGATCAGAAACAGATGCTGCCAGTCAGCGCGTTGAAATGTGAGCTTGCAGGGCCTTTCCATGGCACCACGTTACTTCACAGGGGCTTGCAAAGACTTCGTAATTTAACGCCAGCTCTACAATTCTCGTGAGAATAACACTCGCGACATATGCCTACCGAACTTTACACCAACAGCCTTTTAGTGCAAGCAGCGCGGTGGAAATTGAAGTCAAACCAGCAAAGTTAGAGTAATTACTGCGACACCCATCGAACAGCAAAGCTGCTCCACGGAACACAAAACGGTATATTTTCCTTTAATTTGATGTACGCATTTGGGTTAAAATGAAAGCTGGGCCCGCAACGCGACAGTAATTACTACGATACTACTGAGCAACAGCGCTGTGAGCAGCACAAAACGGTGACCGGCGTCGTATTTTCAAGCCTCGAGCGACTTTCTTTACACGCGTGACACCTTCTTCACTTCGAGCGCAATCTGCTTATTGACGTTATTTTTATTGGGAATTTCCACTAGAAATTCTGCGAGAAAGTTTCCTACAGCTGCTTATTGAAAGCCTCCATTACCGGCAGCTGTGGGCTCTCATTTCCTAAATTCTCCTAATTTTAACGAAATGCTGGACATTCTACAGAAGTTGTCGCATCAAAGTTCTTTGTTAACCAGCCATAAGGATCTGAACATTTCTCGCAGGCCTCCGCCACTGCAGCGATGCCACACTCTAAGCTGCGTTGGCGCTGCACGAAACTTCGACCGACTTTGGAATTCTTGGAGCACGGAAAGCTGAGATAATGGTGGAAGTGAGATGGTATTCCTGAACTTAGTGATGATAAAAATAGGCAAGCGAAGCCCTGCCGTCCGCAGTGCAACGCTGCTCTGTTGCATCCTCTCATCTGCTGCCCCTACTGTCACCACTCGCAGCGTCTCCCGTGATGTGAGTCTTGATAGGCGCAAAAATATTCAGGCCAACGACAGAAATGTCAAACCATCTAGTATGCATTATTAGTTCATTTTGAAGATAATATGATGACATTGTCAGACAGATTTTGCTACATATTTTAATGCTAAATATGTAATTATTCACCACCAGCACAAGTCAAGATAAGCCACAAAAATGAATGTACTCTGTGAACATTTTCTTGTAAATGTCAGCCGTAATTTTTCAGCAGCTGTCTCAAATTGCATCGCGTCTCATAAAGAAGAGGGCGCATGGCTAGCCTCAGAGGTGGGCGCACGGCTAGCCATACTAAATGGGTCAAATTTATTCAATTTCTGAATACCTTTGGGCATAAACATTAACTTTATTCTTTTTCACATACTTTTATTTAAATTCTCTACACAAAAGCGTGTAAAATTATACCCAATCCCAAATATTTCATGTTTATTTTTTCATTTCCCTATTTTATTGAGGGATGGTTCAGGATATATTAATTCTTTGGTATTATAAGCAATCCCAGCCAGTACTCTGTGCTCTAAGTTACCTAATGCATAATGTTTGCCTTTTTCATTGAAAATTAAATGTGCCAAGAAATTCCAGGGCTCTAGGATTTTAGAATAAATTTTTCGAGCAATCTCTGGAGAAGCAAAAAGCAAATCCCAGGCGACAACGTCCCAGGAGGCGACAGCGGCCGGTGGCTCGTGGTGGGCTTTTAATTAAACAAACATTTGACTGCAAACAGCTGGTCAAATGGCACCAAAACTTAATGCAGTAGTCATCAAAACGAACCAAGTATTAAATCAGATTATGGTGAATATTGTGCAGTCAATAACTGCTTTTTCCCATTAAAATATTACTCGGAATGAAATGTAGCTTTTTTTCATTTTATTTTATATTATGTGTAAAAGATCCAATATCCTGTTGATAGGAAGTACTCTATCAAATTTTTCTTTGAAAATCCCTCGATAATTCCCTCCCCCGTCACCGGCAAAGAGAAAGACAATAGCATGCTATCATTTTAACGCTTGGAATTTTATTACAGCTTCGATTAAAAGTTTTTCATTTAACGGATGCACTCAGTGCTTTAAAAACGCTTTAATTTTTGCTTGTCTAATTTTTCCGAGTATAATGGTTCCTTAAAAAAATGTCAAATCCTCAGTTGACGAAAAATAATTTTAATTTAATAATAAATTCTAGTTTTGATGTGTCAAATGCAAACTTTGCTTCAACAGTTGGTGTTTCGCATTCAGAATCAATAAATTATTGTTTTTTGGGAGCTACATCAACGGTGAAATGATGTCTGGATTTTGATGGTTCAGAATTATACTTAGAATCGTAAACTTGGGCTTTTTGCTAATTAGGCACATTTGAGCTGTAGCTTCGCTCCATCTTTTTTGGATTGCAAATTTTTGGAGCATGGTGACAAGCTTTGATGTTGTTGCCAGTTTTGTTGACACGGCCGCCGGGGTGAGCAGCTGCACTCAGCAAAATAAACGAACTCGGCCTACGCCTGCCACCAATGCACCAGCGCTGCTTAGAAAGTTCTGGTCGCTGTACAGACCTCATGTCTTCACGCGAAGTGCCTTCGGCAGCTTCGAATGCTTCTCTAGTGTTAATTTAAGAAAAACAGAGCAACTAGAAGTAGTGCTAAATCTTGTATTTTCCAAGGATCGAAGGTCGAAAGGAACAAATGCACCTCCTCCTATCTTGGTATCAGAGATATTTACAATTCCTATCGTGATATTAGTGATAATAACTTTTCCTATTACGGTATCAGTGATATTGAAACGCTTCCCGTTGGGGTATCAGTGATAATGTAAAGCTCTTATCGTGGTATTTGCGATAATGTTACACTTTCTACTGTGGTATCAGTGATAATCTTACACCTCCTACTGTGGTATCTGTGATAATCTTACACCTCCTACTGTGGTATCTGTGATAATGTTACATCTCCTACTGTTGTATCTGAGATAAAGAGACACCTCCTACTGTGGTTTCCGAGATAATGTAACGCCTCCTAGCATGGTAGCTGTGATAATGCAAGCCTCCTAGCATGGTAGCTGTGATAATGCAAGCCTTCTAGCATGGTAGCTGTGATNGTAACGCGCAGCACCTGCAGTGTAACGCGCTGCACCTGCAGTGTAACGCGCAGCACCTGCAATTTAACGCACTGCTCCTGCAACGTAACTCACTGCACTTACAATACAATTGCCGGAACACTGCACCTGCAATGCCACCAATAGCAGGAACACTGCACCTGCAATGCCACCTATTGCAGGAACTCTGCACCTGCAATGCCACCTATTGCAGGAACTCTGGATGTAATATAAAGTCACATCTAAATGAAGCCCAAAAGCTGTTTGAACTGAGTGCCCGGCACATCGCAATTCTTCTGAAGATGCTCCAAGATCAATGTCGTATATAAATAAATATTTATTAATTATATTAGTCGTCCCAATTATTTAACCAGCCTTTGCAAATATTATGTACATAATGATATATTTTATTAATATAAATATTTTAAGTTTGTCTGTTTGACGATGTTTCCATGAGCACTAATGAAGCGTATGCAAAACTCAATTTTCTGCCTACAACTGCAAGTTCTGTTTTGAGTTATTCTTTCGGGACACGAAATACGGAAAAGGAATCGTGCACAATTGCACCGTTAAAAAAAATCTATCAACAAACGCTCGCTCACCTCGACTGAGTACTCCCCAAATTAAAGGGGTATTTTTATTTCTTAAATTTATCAATGTCTGGCATCAGTTTCTGTCACATTTGATTCGCGATGACGAGATAAGTAAGTTTTATTTAAAAGAAAAACTTGAAGAAATGCATTCTGCTTTGCTAAAAATAAATTTTAACCCTCAAATTGATTATAAGACTAAGCTTTGAGTAGAACTTTGTTCTTTTAGATGGTAGACACTGAAGAGCTTCCGAATTTTTCTTTATCAAGTTTCATTCCTTACTTTTGAAGAAAAAGAAGCTAAAAAGTATTTGCTTCTCATTTTTCGACACTTATCTAAGCAAATCCAAGGAGCGTTTCCCTTTCATTTCTGCTGTGCAATTTTTCCGATTAATGAAGGAATTTTTGAGACGTTGGCGTCCATGTTTTCCCGCAGGACGAGCAAGTCCAAATCCCCGCAGCCATTCATTTACTCTGCAAAATTTAGCCGTACGAAAAGCAGGTCGGACTTCCCGTCACATTCTGTAGCCACCAAAGAGCGCATTTTTGTGCGCCTCCGAGCTACCGAGCTGCATGATCAGGCCCTCGTATCGGAGTGCGCTGCAAAAAGGATCACGTGATCCGTCAGTGGCGAGCCTCTGATTGCCTCCAAAGCTCCGCCGGCCAACAATTTTTTTCTGCTCTTTTTTGAACGTCTTGATTTTGCTGACATCGGCAATATTGATCAAAGGAAAGCCCCAGAAATGAATGGGTGGATAGAGTATTTCTTTGATAGGCTTTAGCCTCTTGTCGACGAGTAAAGTTTCCAAATTTATCTGCGGGAACTTTTCGGTGGGTCAATAACTGTAATTTTGTTTAATGCAAGTAAAAAAAGGCAAAATTTCAAGAACAAATATTGAAGTGCTTATCTATTATAGTTGTATTACTTTGAATGAATTTTTTTTCAAAACTTATAATTCATTAATTTTGTTATAAAGAAACTGAATAGATTTAATTTTACCGGACGCTAAATTAGCTTTCTGCTTATCAGTGAACCTCAGCTGCATTTTCGGAATCCTACTGTGTGCTAACGTGGAGACATCCTGGCAACGTGGAGACATCCTGGCAACGTGAAGATATCCTGGCGATATGGAAGCCCGCGGGCTGGCATGTGAAGTAAACTTGACAATCTGCTCGGTGTACGTCGACCAAGTTTACTGAAACTTTTTTCTTATTTAAGGTAAAAGACGCGTCCTAACGACACGTGGAGGCGTAAATTTAATTCGAACGTTATTTTCACCCGAAAACAATTTAGTATGCATATTTTAGTCAAAAAACTTGCGATCATTGAGTCGGTTAATGTCTAGTAACGACATGGTGGTAGCGAGCTGTGTGGCATTTCCTGTTCGTGAACGCCTTAGCTAACGGAGAGCTGCGTGTGGATTTATCGAGACCATAAATTATTGCTCGACTGAAGATGCGTAGCGATACGCGTCGCTTCATATTACTGCGTGTCAGTAATAACATAAAAATTCGTCTGATAACATATATTATTTGAACAAATTTCTAACCATGCCTAAATGTGAACCTGCCACATCAGGCTCTGTCTTAATGCCCTCAATCGAGGGAGACTCCAATGCCTGCAGTAACACAAAGATCCTCAGCTGTAAAATCGATGTCAATAAAAGATGATTCCTCTGAGTGAGCTAACCATCGGTCCTTTTGCTTTGCCTTTGCTTGGTGTCAGACTGCAAGACCTCGCCATCCAAGCATTGCATGTTCAAGTAAAACCAAAGTACCAAGCATGTGGACCTCAGAAAACTGACTTGTCGACTAATTCTCCAGACATGAACCCGATTGAAAACTTGAGGAGCATTCTCGAGCAACTGCATTCGAAACTGGACGCCAATTCTGAAACAAAGGGGACTTGTAGCAGGCAGTTGTTGATGGAATATGTATGTAGAATTACATCGTATGAAAGAAGAAGAATTACATCGAATTAACATTCATCGAATAAAAAACAGGTAGAACGAATCAACCATTTTTTGCAGTTTCCAACCCACAAACATTATTTGAAGTAAGAAGTTTCAGAACGGTAAATTCCCACTTACGTAATCGACAAGCAATACTTGACAATTATTCCCTTTTCAACAATTCTTAGCACTTTACACTTACTCTCATGATCAAGTTGTTTAAATCTATAAAGTAAATATTGAATTACATCTTACCATCTTCAACCTTAATGTTTCAAAATATGTCATCTTAAAAACGCCAACTTTCTCACACAGTCATCCGGCGGGTCACATTCAAAACACAAGCTAAAAACGTGAGATTTTCGCTCGGTATCCGTTCAACTGATGTTTTTCTAATAATTTTCGTTGATACCATGAGGTTACCTTTGAGAATTAGGCAATGAATTCTTCATTCATTTCTGACTTCTTTTTCTTCATTTACCTTTGAGCTTTCGAGGGAGAAAGTTTCTACCGTCGAGAATGCAGACAATAAACTAAACTTAACATTAAACTTAAGTGTTTCAAAATGTAAAGTTTCTCTTATTCTCGATAAAAGCAAGAAAAGAGAAAAATTGTTTATTCCAAAATTAGTTACACACAAGGCATTGTTCAAATCGGGTTTTTGAACAGTGAAAGTACAATTCTAAAATTAAATGTGGAAGTCTTGTTGAAATTTCTGATTGTGATTTATAATTCACTGCTCGATCGCTCAGCGTGAAGTGGTGATGAGTACCAAGTAGTAAAATTAGCAAGAGTCATCGTTTGATTCTTTGCTTATGCCTCATGTAATTCGAAAATTATAATTGAAAGATGGCCCATTGCAACCTTAATTCACTTGCGCAAGATTAGATAGAAAATTTCAAAAACAATCTCATATCAAACTCTGATACACAAAAACTGTTTTTGTTCTGTCTTTTCACAGAAATAAGATTTGAGACAGAGGTTCAATGGTAAAAAAAATTAGGTTTTTTCGTTCGTTTAACGTCCCTTTTGCTATCATCACATTATTCGAAAGAATTCCCGTTGATGACTTAAAGTATTGAGTGATGGAATGAAAACTCTCATTTCTAGCGGATACTCATATGAGTTAGTCAAACTACGAAGACACATTTATATTGAAAGAATTATCATTTGAGAGTGCTGCAAAGATACGTCTGGGTACATCAGGTCCCGTTACACTGGAGTCCTGAACAAAGAAGGAGGGCAGAGTCAGGAGGGCAGAGTCAGGAGGGTAGAGTCAGGAGGGCAGAGTCAGGAGGGCAGAGTCAGGAGGCCAGAGTCAGGAGGGCAGAGTCAGGAGGGCAGAGTCACTGCTGAGTTGCGATGGTAAGCAGCGCCCGCACAGCCCGGCCGAGGAGCCGCTGTGCTCTCAAAGGGAGCGCCATTTCACGCTTGTCTTATCAGGAAAATTGAAGCAGAGCTTTCGTAACACGCACAGCTCTGGTCATCTCATCAACGTCTATGTATAAATTACTTAAGGCCTTGATGAGATTCCCCTCCTTAATAATACGCGCTCCTTTTCTCTGATTCCGACGAGCAATATTATACTCTGACTTTCTCGGAATCGGCAGAACTAAGCCACAGCTGTTTTTTCGGGGCGTTCCGTGTCAGGAGGCGTAGGAAATGAGCCTAATTCTCCGTTGAAAATAAGATCATGTAAGAAAAATGTGAAGCATGTACAATTTGTTTGAACCTTATTTCGCGTTCATATCTTTCGTTACAACTAATATCGTAAAATCATTAGAATTTTACTGGAGTTAGTCATAAGCATTTGTTCAGTTTAAACGGCAAGTGTCTATCAAAATATGTAGGATCTGAAAGAGTCAGTAGCCAGTTCTGGGTGTATTTTTATTGCAAAAGATCTTAATAAAATGTAGTTAACGACATCAATGCATGATTTTCACTCATACAACATCGATCCCAAGAATATTGAAGAGCTTCATTCAGAATCACTACTACGACATACGTGCAATGTGTTCAAATATGTATTGTTGAACCTTAGCAATATTTTTGTCATTTTAAGCTTATGATTTATAACTCAGAAAAGCGCGTTCTTGATGTTTAAAAATGTCCTTCTGAATATCTGTAGTTTGTCCTTCCATGGCATTTGAGGGGCCTGCTTTGGGGGAAGAAGAAATCTACGCTATGTTACGATCAGTGGCCCTGCTAGAGCCCCACACAACTCAGTGGCCCTGCAGCCTAAATAACGCATGCCACGATCGCTTGAAATACGCCTCTGCCGCCAGTGGCCCCTCTGTAGCAGCGACGTATATGAACCCAAACATTTATGATGCTTTTTGCTCGCATCGAAGGACTTCCTGCACTTCCCACTATTGAGGGTCTTGCTTATGAAAAGTTTTAGTAGAAGCTTAGCCAAAAGGATAAATATTATGTACAGATTTAAAAAAATACATGTGATGCATGATTTTTTATGTATTCACAAGAAACACAAAAAATTAATACGTGAGGCACGGCTATCGGGGTGAAAAAAAAAAAGTTTTTTCGTGCATGCAAAGAAAGTTGTGCATTTATAGAAGCGTGCCTCTCGATTTCTTGGTGTTCCATAATGCATCTGACGAGGACGAGACAGCGGCGGACGTCTCTGTTTTCTAATGTATCAGCAGGATTGGCTGGGGTCTTTTGTTGTGCCTCCTGCGAGCTCCCGGGCTGACAACAGCCTAATGGCTTTGGAATATTCAATTTAGGGGCTTTCAAGGCCGAAGAGCTTCCTCTTTCATGTCCGGTAATCTTTGGAAGCTGTCGCGGCCGCTCGACTGTGTGTTCTGCTCAAGGCAAAGTGGAGTCTGGGGAACAGTCCAAGCTTTGTCACACCGTCCTTTTTTGAGTAAAATGTCCCATCAGCAGCATAGCACATACCGAAAAGGTTCTTCTAATTCAATGCACAATCAGATTACTGAAAAGTATGAACGTAGAGACTTATGAAGTAAATCTAGTAACTTTGATAATCTCTGTTATCAAACACAATATAATTACTCAGTAATACAAGCGTCAGTTTCCAAGGACGTTTACAACTCAGCTGGTGAAAAGCGCTCGAAAGAACAAGCCTAACAATTTACACACATGATTTTCATCCTTTCGATAAACCTTCTAGGTAGCTGATCGCCACCAATATTGCCAGTATCTTCACCAACTTTCTTCTATTTACTCCTTCAGCTGAACTTGGACGATCAGTCTCTATTTGCTGCTTTTTACCTGCAGCTTCCTCTCTAAGTTCGTTTTTGACTGGAGGTCTTCCTTGGCCGTATAAAACGACTAAATCGCCCTCTTTCGAACGGTGGTGGACTGAGGGTAGTGACCGCACATCTCGTCCTGTCACTTGCAAGGGAGGCTCTTGGAAAAAACTGTACCTAAAAAAGGACTGCCAGCCTCGGAGAACTCCGTCGCCTGACTTCCATCAAAAGCGAGGTGGTTCTCAGCTCTCACGGAGGCAGGACCTCTCAGCAGCAGAACACAGATTAGGAAGCTCCAATTACCTGCACACCTCGTGAGCGTCCTACCTGGTGAACTCGAACATTTTGTAGCTAAAAAAATAGTATTGAAATGATATATCCAGGCTTATTTCTATGCATTATAAAACATTATTCAGAAATATTTTTAAGGATAACACCTTAGATTTATTTTTTAAGATATTACCGATATAAATATTTGTGCGCGTAGTCGTGCTACGCGCGAAGCGTGTGAGGCCTTTAGCTCGAACACACCCTGTTTAGGATGCAAGTGTTACAACACGCAGGGTGTTAGGGAAACACACCCAGTTTAGGATGCAGGTGTTACAACACGCAGGGTGTTAGGGAAACACACCCTGTTTAGGATGCGAGTGTTACAACACGCAGGGTGTTAGGGAACGCGTGGTACGAAATTTCACACCGACCAAGTGGTCAACTAAACTCATTTGCCTCCATGAAGCTTTGCGAAAAAGTTTGATTTTTAAATATTTATTGAAAACGTTTAGACGTTCTAGAATGTCTCGAATCCCGCAGTTATGTAACTTTTTTTGTTGCTTATTTTTTGCCAATCCTTCTCTCTTGTGACACGATGTTGACGACTGGAACAGCTGAAGAAACGCATAAATGGCAGTCATGCGCCTGGCTTATGGTGCTGCTCCTGGTAGCGCTACACAGGCGGCCAGGCTACTCCAGCAGCGAAGTGCTCGGACACGTCCACAATATCCGGCAGTCCTCAAATGGAAGATATCACAAGAGCATCGATGTGAGTGCTGGAAACTTGGAACAATTTCTGTAAAGTGATAATATAAATAAATTATTTCGGAAAATTCTGTTATCAAATTTTCTTCTTTCAAATATCAACAGCTGATGTATAAAAAATCGTAAAATTTTATAATGGCAAAAATGTTTAGTCTACCACTTTCTCGTAGGTACGAAATTTTGCACCGATTCATCCTCGGAGAGTATAAAAATTAATTATTTCTTCTACGCATAGGCGCTGCTGCTGCTACTACTACTGTGGGCAGCACTTTTTCTACAGCTCCAACTACTGGACCTATTCTAAAGGTTTTGTCTTTGTTCTTAATGATGCCCCCGCGAAAAATAAAACTTACGTCGTGTCAATTAAAATTAGTAGATTTCTTAAACAAACGAAAATTAATCGCCCATTACCGACACCCCGTGTGCATTTTTACAGTTCTCAAAGTTGTTTAGGCATACATTTTTTTCTCTGATCTCATTCAAAGCTGACGTTTGTACGTTGTAGTGACACTGCAAAATTGATTTCGTTGAACAAGTCGCAAACAAAGATGAAAAATGCTTCCCAAAAAATTTGTTTCTAGATTTCACTGAAAGACAAACAGAAAAAGACAAGATTCTTCGAATTGAGAGCTCATAAGTATCTAGATTGGTGAAGGTGGAAGACCCATCTTCTTTTCCAAAATCTTGTCGTAAATAAGGTTTACTTCATATTCGCCTTGCCTCCTACCAAGTAAGATGGTCTTCTACCTACAACAATCTGAAAACTTAAGATCTCTAATGGCGTAGAAACTTTTCTTCCTTCGTTTGTCCGTGAGTGAAAACTAGAAGCACATTTTTTACTAAAGCATTTTTCCTTTTTGTTAGGTTTATCTAAAAAATTGCTTCTTTCTAGGGAAGATAGCTGAGAGTGAAAAGCTAGTATTATAGAAATTTTAATTTTCATTCTTGTCTTTTAAAACAGGTTTAATTCACCTGCCAACCTTTATTTCATTTCTATATTGAATTGTTTCGCAATCATTTCAGAAAACGCAAAAATTTTTAATGATGCTTTACTGGGAGGTCGGGCATTCTATGTAGTATTTTACTTTAATAAGGATTCGTGAGAGAAGTCTTCTCCATCAGAACGACATAGCAAGTGATTGCAATAGAATCTATACACAGTGTGCAGTGTCTGCGATCGCAACCAAATTATGGATCATCGAAATTGAATTTTTCACCAATTTCAGGTGATGAATTACTCCGTCTCTTCTGCTTAATTAGAGCGCACAACTGCTGTTCACACGAAATAATTAGCCATACTTTTTAGATGTCTGGAAATTATTGGAATTGCTTTAATTAATTGATGTAAACTCGACATTGAGCTACACCGGAGTACCAGTGAGGTCCTAGTATTTCTTCTAACCAACATTTAGAGAATTTGTTACAGCATGAAAAATTAACTGGAATTGCTCTTTTAAAATTCAGCACTATCAGCAAAATTTTCAAATGACCATAAAACGTCGTTGGTTGGGACTTAGACCGGCAGTTCTGAAAATGTGAATGAGCTGTTCTGCAATCCAAGCTTCAAGCACTCGTAACCAAGAATAAACTCAGTCGCGAAAAGAAAGCTGCAAGTTTAACATCTTTTCGTTACGGAAGATCATGGGGAGAATTCGTTGATAAATAACTATTTTATTGGAAATAATTTTAACTGTATTTGTTTTGCGCAGAACGGTATTACGATGGATCTTATTGGGAGAAAAGATTCAGGTGTACGAAAGCAACTTGCACGACTTCGAAACTTTAGAGAGTTTGGTGACCCAAAGGAGACTTGGCTTCCATTCACCACCTTCGGAGCCCGAATTCTTCCATTAAAGCACCTTGAGGAGCTCAAGCGCACAAGTTATTGCCTCTTTAAATGGAAATGTGGAGTGTGCTAGAGGAGAGAGGCTGGGGCGCCAAGCCTCGGGCCAACTCGTGTCGTGAGTGGTGTCGGTCCGACTACTTGGCTTCCATTCGAACTTTTACACAAACTATGACAAGCGGAAACTCTTACACGGCTTCTCCTTGGAGCTCTGTTGTCTAGCAAATGTTATATCAAGGTTAGCTTGAACATCTTCCACGTATGTCGAGCAGCCAACTACACAGAACGGTTAAAGGGGACATATGCGCCGCCCACGCTCTCTGGCGAAGGCAGCTTCTCCCTCTGAGGAGGGAAAATTGCCGTCATGAGGAAGAAATGTGAAAACAAGAAACCAAGGCCACCTTTACTAACTGACGACATACGTGCCCTCCTAATTTCATTTGAAATCTTAACCCAGATTCATTTTCAAAAGGTGGAAACTCGCATGGTTTCAAAATTTAATCACTAACGCATGGGTTGGCCCTCCTCGTGACCCAATAGGTGTAGTTCGTTTTGGCTCCTACGTAGCCTGAGTTTTGCATCGAAACAAGCGATGCTGTTCGGAGTAGTTTTTTGTACGATTATGAAAATTAAATTTCGCATCACAAACAAACAAGGAAAGCATAATGAAGGAAATGAAGGAACAGACAAACAATGAAAGCAAGTTCGCACTACCGTAGCTTGCGTTAGATTGACTCTCTGAGCTTCCGACGCCAATACCTAACATTAATTTCAACCTTTAGTTTTTTTCTCCTCGGTCATACAAAAGAGGGCAAAACTGCGCTGCCAGAACGCTTCAACACAAATGTACGATGACTTTACCATGTTAACCGCTCGGCCAACTTGATACTCGACAGTTAGGTTCTGAATATTTTTGTGTGGGTAATTTTAAAATTTGAAAACAATTTATTACTTCTACGAAATTTTATTTTCATAAATTTATGCAAGATTCTTTCATTGTGATGATTCACAAAAATTATCAACGCTAAAATAAAATGGTAGCTCTGTAAAGTCAAATACTGTTAACACTCAATACTGTTTCTTTGTTTCTACACGCATCTAATTAAGAAATAAAAGTTTGTATCGCAGATATTCATAGAGCAAACTTGAATATTCTAGTGCACAAACCTAAAGCTCGTCTGAGAATAATACTGAAGCGATCCGAACTTCGTTGAGTGAAATAATTTTGTTTATGTGGGTATGAAACGCTTTCGCTTTACAAAATATATATTTGTTTAAAACTTGATTGTAATAAAGCGTTAGAAGCACTCCAATTTGAGAAAACACTTATATACGTGTTGTAGAAATTACTATAGGTAAATAACTTTAAATAATTAATTTCTATAATAATCTACATTTTTTATTCTTACGTGTAAGAGTTCCACTTAAAACATCTAAGTGACCTATATGCCTTTATAACCTCATAATCGTTTCTTCATAGCCAGTCTGCCCTTTATGAATAAATCAGCCCAAAACCTCTCCCCGCATGAGTTCAGTAATGGTGAAGAAATTAACCCTAATGTAATAAGAAGTAAATCTATGCCATTATATAGTGTACCCAGTATTACTGAACTCAATGTCGAAACAAAATTCAGAACCTAGAAAAAATCGACTGAATTTTCCTTCAACACAGATAAATCCTTGGAATCAAATTTTCTAACAAATATAAGCTCATTGTGCAAGGGGAAATTTAAGAACTATTTCTAAGCGGATCTTAGTGCGATGTTTTAGCATTGAGGGATACAAATCTTCTTCATTCACTTGAGTGATGAAAATAATACATTGTCGATAATATAAGTATATCGTACTTAGGCTAATAATTTGAGCGTAGTGTTTGATTGGTATTCACAGAAAACTTTGTCCTCTATTTTGATGAAGAACGTAAAGTTTCGTAGCGATCTTCCTAAGGCAAACGGAATTCGATTGACAATATTCATTGTGACCACGACCCCGCTCTCAGATCTAGGAACTCTGCTTCATATTTCTCTCTGAAGCTTAGTAACCTTTAGAGAAACATTCCATCAATTTTGAAGAACTTCTTCTCTGGCAACTCTCAAACTTTTTCAGACCAATAAGTTTGTATGATTGAACAATGGATTTCCAGCGGAGCATAACTAGTCTATGGGCAGCTTTACTTCTGGCTGCCGCTGGATTTTCACGAAGATTCTCTCAGGCAAACTTGAGATAAAGCATTCAAACTTTTGTGGCGGACAAATTCGTGAGCTCACGAGTTCAGAACTGAGACGTTTTCTGTCTCGCCGGAGGAATCAACTGCCTGGACACATTGGGACCAGCGTCACACAGCAGAAAATCTTATTTCAGGGGCTGCTCCAGGTCAGCGAGTGCTGAAGCTTCCTAAAAAACGATGAGCTTCGACCGAGCTTTGAGTTTTCCACGACTTGCAGAGCGTTCGAGAACTTAGAGGCAGCGGTGGAAAGGACTTGCACGGGTCTGAGCATACCAACCAGTCACAATTGTAAATGTTACTATTTCTCTCGAGACAAAAAACAGATTAAACTGGAGCTAGAAAATGTAGTTCAAGCTTTCGGCTGTTTTTCATATGAGTCTCACAATATTGTCTAGCATTGAACCATTCAACGAAACTTACCTCAGAACCAGCTCTACTGTTGTCTCAATCAAATTCTTTGAGACGAGAGCTGCTCCCTGCTATTTTTAGACCTGCCTAAAAGCAAGAACACTTATTGGAAAAACTCTTCTCGTCGATCAATACTTATAAATTTTCTTGGAATCATTGCTGATTACAACACGGAATTAAAATAAAAGCACTTGATCGCTGATGATTACAACGGTACAATAAGATACGTAACTGTATTTCATCTGCGAATTGTACATCGTACTACTCACGGCATACCAACTGTTTCAACATTGACGCGTTTCCTGTTGCGTTGTTAAATCCCAATCGTGCAAAACGTACAGCTGCTGAACACAATAGTTTGATGTCTGGGCCCTTCCATTAAGTGTAGCGACTGACAGGTGAAATTTATGTCTGTGTTCATTTTACGCTTCCGACTGGATTGGGGAGAAATACATATTCTGAATAAAATTACTGCTTTCTTAAAAGATATTAATTTGATAGAATTCAAGGCAAGCGAGCTGAGATCAACAAGAACTATGTATAGTACAGAGTATTTGCCAGCCACTCCATTCAAAATTACCTCCAATCCATTAGTAGTAAATCAATAAACCGGCTAATGAATTCAACCCTTATTCACATCACGGCAAGGACTCTTTTCTTCAAATTATGTAATGAGGGAAAAATGAGTTCGACAAACTTAAAATAGCTTCAGAAGAGAAAAGATGACACTCAGCCTCCTGGAATACCCTTGCCCTTGATTTCTTCTTGCATGAAAGCAAGTTTTTGTATAATTTTAAAAATATCATTGGTGACATAAATGACTTGAAAATAGTACACATTTGTAAATAATAACTCTGATTTATGATTGCGTCGAAGTGAGGAAGAAAATTCTGACTTTTATTAATTTTAATAGAAAATCTTTCAGAAATTTGATATCAGATGATCAACTGCTGCATTATTTTCCATTGATTATAATTTAAGCCCTAATTCTTCGATTCAGTTATTCATTGAGCTTTTTATCAAATGTCAAACTGACAAACTATATTAATGCTCATATCAACGTATAACAGCCAACAATAATACAAACGACCACAAAAACTGTTGGATTACTGTGGCTGAAGTTTGCCTAGGTGATAAAATTATTCGAAGGGAAACTACTCGTCTCTGTTCTTTTCCTCTGAATCATCGTTTTAGTATTTTCTTGTCTAAATTAAATAAACAGGCTAGCTTTTTACTTTCGAACGAATTAAAATCGATCTTACTCTCTCTGACCGCTATCGAAAAAATAACGTATTTGTATCGAACACTGGCATTCTGGCTCTTAAGTTCGTGCCATTCAAGTATCAGGAGTAAGGTGTTGATGGCGGCTCATACACACTAACTGTGATGACGCACTAACAGCAGACCATGAGTGCAAATCAGTGATGAGTGTTTCGACGCACTGCAACTTCACAATTAATTTCGCACGCTAATTAATTGAGCAGGGCAACCAATAATTGATGGTGTCCCTACTCCGACATTGCAGGAAAGACCTGCGGCGCTCACAAATTAGCTTCTGGAAGTTGTTTGCTCTGTTCGCGACAGTTTACGTAACTAATTACGGATTGTCCTCATATATTAGAGAGACGGCAATGCGCCATTTTCCCATAGCACGACTTCGAGCAAATTTATTTTGCATTACCTCACCACTCCAGAAAGTAACCAGACATAATTTCAAACGGAATTAGGTACGATGCAGAGCCTCCTTTAGCGCAACCTGGATATCTAAACTTAGTGATGATCAGCGCTGAACATGGCAAATATTTTTATCAAAAATCAGAGGCTATTCTAAAATTCTTTTAATTATAAATCTACCCTTTTAATTTCCTGATTTTCCAGTTTCTATCAAATCTAAACATTAAGATTTTCCACGGGTGGATGTCAAAAAGTCGAAGCTAAATCCAAAGTCACTCTTCAGATCGAAGGACTGGCTCCACGCTCACCACTGCCGTGGATCGAAGAGATATTCTATACTCGCCTCAATGCTGAGAATTTAGAGCAGCTCCCTTGGAGGAGCAGAAAGGAAAGGCTCGAAAATAGATCGTGATAGGAATTCAAAAGCAAAGTAAGTTATAGAAAAGACGTTTTCCAATCCATTCAGACGGGCACGAGCGTTGAAATTGATGTAGATATTACTTTGGAAAGCTTGCACTTCAGGATTTTCTTATTGACTGTTTGATTCTGGATAGTAGATATCGAAGCGAGTTCCAGAAATGAAATTCAACTCAACACACAGGAGCAAAATCACTTTTTGCAAAGCATTTTAAAAAAGTGGCCAGCGTGTGACAAAATTAAGGCTATGATATTTTATGGTGTTCAAGTTTTGATTCTATATGTCTTAGCTCAAATTCTTCGGTTAATATACAGATTAACATATTCAAAAGATGGCTCGGTCTATTATAAATTCCAATCAGTACGTATAAGCTTATGCTATTTCAGTATTTTTTCACTCAGTTTCTTATTTAATTTCTAAATATAAGAGCAGGAAAAGATGTCACCCTCTTCTGTCATGGCTTGCAACAGACGCACGCTTGTGAGCACGCTCTGGAGTCGTACACAATTTTATGGCATAACCGTTTGGTTGAGCTAAGTTTAAATACTCAGAATTCATTATTTCCTCCAAACATTCCCTCATATATACTTTGTAGCCTTGTAAAGTTTCACAACAGTGCCAGTGAAACGGACTGTACTGTAGGTGAGAAAAAGAAACAAAAAGGGGTTTTGATGGACTTTAGTATGAGTTATCCGGAAAAATATGCATAATGTTTTAA
>VOMN01085244.1:0-18403 GCA_014899125.1 Orchestia grillus
CGGCCGCTACATTTCAAAGTAGCGCTGCCCAGCTCTGTCAATAACTTAGTCAGGATATGAGCACAAGAATATTTAATGAAAAATGTTGTACATAAAACAAACTTATGTGAAAAGTTTCAGTACATAAATGTGAACAGGTATCACACTATTCATTTACTTAAGGTTAAAATGACTAATTTCTAATAACGAACTTTATGTCATTGATTCACCGACGTAAAATTCTGAGATCAAACCAGGGAAATGTACGTTTAACCGGGGAAATGTACGTGTAACAGGGGAAATGTTCGTGTTACCGGAGAAATGTAACCGGAGAAAAGTACGTGTAACCGGGGAAATGTACGTGTACCAGGCGAAATGTTCGTGTTACCGGAGAAATGTACGTGTAACCGGTAATTACTTCGCAATCCTCGTGTATGTACGCTTGTACTCTGGACAAACTCAACGTGAGGGCACGCCTCCGCTACCGCCTCTGTCTGGGTGCGATGGAGACCGTAGCCAGGAGGGGCACAGGCGCAGCCAGGGACGTAATTCTGTTCTATCAGTTCTGAAATATTATCAGTGAACCAAAACTATCAAAAAAGGGCCGTAGTATTATTCCAACTTCTGCTAATAAACGTTAATTATGAGCTCTGGTTGACCCAAAAAAGTATAATGGATTAAAAGCACTTAATTGTTACAATTTTTCTTTAATTTAGACCTACATGAAAATGTGAAATAGTGAAATAAATTAAAGAACAAAATATACATCCTATTTTTTCTTTCTTTTACATATACATCGGTGCAATTTTAACTGAACATACCCTTGTATACAACCACCATTGAACCTAAATTGTACGAGAAATAAAGATTGAATAAATCACTTTTAGCAGAAAAAACATGATTTTCTAATACTCCAATGATAGTCAGCAGCATTAGAGAAAAACTGCACAAATAACGAAACAAATCCAAAAATTCACAACGTTGGGGGCATGGTTTTACGTTCATATCGTCACTAAAACCACGAAAAAATCGTGTTGACACTTCTACCAAAAGTGTTCATCGTATAAATCATGCATGCGATGGTTGTTTCCGTCGAAAAACTATACCACGGCGTTCGAATGCAACCAAGCGTCCACTCGAGTCCGGCCATTTAGCCTCATGACGGGATGACGTGCTGAAGAATCATGCGGCAAAACTTGATTGTGCGAGTGGGCCATTTGCCAGGACGGCAGCACTCATTCTTCAGTGGTGAAAGTAAGTTCAGTCTTGCCAACTTTGGTGGCAAACTGTACGTAAGATGGTTTAAAGATAAGAAATTTAATTGATTCTCCTAAATGGGGAATGAAATCTGTTGTCTGGTGGAGGATCGATTTGGGTAGAAGATTGAGTGTTAAGCCTATGGGGCTAAACAATATCTGGATTGAATTGAGTAGATATCTGGAGGATCAAGGTATTTGGAAAAGTAAAAAAATGCAGTCGCTCACAAAGCATTACTATGGAACACGTGGTGCCTATTACGAGATCATTTACAGGTCACCACCTGATATTTAAGTATGATTGTTCCAACTTAAACATTTAAAACATCGCATATAACACTTACTACAGATTGCACAGAGAAAATGTAAGTAATGTGATGGTCAAAAAGCTCAAACCATTATCCCATTGAATACTAAAGGAAGATAATTTTGCATAATTTATGAGAGTATCAGTTTCTCAAAACGGTGTTAGTGTGGGAGAAAATATACAGAGAATACGGCAAAACCCTCGCGGCACAATATTCTAATTAGATTAGATCAGGAGGCTGTAGGTGTGCACAGGTGATTGAAAGTAAAGACAATACGTTTCAAGTAAGCGATAATAATGTTAATAACGATAATAATAATACCTTTTCGAGGAAGAGCGCAACCAAATGTAAAAAGACACATACGCATAAATGTGAAGAGGCACTAATTCTATAGACATGTTAGACAATTTAGAGAGCATATATTAAATTGAAATCAATTTTGATTGAAAACATATTTTAGGCTATTTATTTCACACCGTACAGGCTATTTTGAATTCGGTTTATCATTTTTTGCAGTTGGTCTCAATTTCTGCCGTTGCGATGTTGCGAAAAAATGTCCTTCTCCTAAATTTTTTCACTCAATCGATATTTACATGAACAGCGTCATGTAATATACGGACGGGGATATATTAGGTTAAATTTCGTCAATATATGTGCAATAGATGTGAAAATATATCAGGATCTATACATTGTTCTCCAATTTTGTTCGCTACTGTATATTTCACTGAAATGTAGTCTGGGTGGGAGCCCGACGGCCCGTTTTCATAACAAAATCTTTCTAAGCAACGCAGAAGCATAATTTACAAACATTCTTTGTTTTCACACGGGCACCAGCCCCGCTGCTCATGCAGTGCTCTACGGTGCAAAAACCTAGGCAGAAAAATAAGGCGTGAACCCATCTCCCGTAGGGGGACGTGTAGAATATGAAATATCACAGAGGCATTAACAACAAATAAGTTACGATGAATAAATATGAGAAAAGGTGAATAAGAAAAGTATTTAACGAGTGAATACGTCTCTGACTTATTGTTCCTAAAAGGACTGACATTGATTTACACAGGAGATAAATATTATTGACTAATAGTTGCCACTCATTACTTAATCATGGGAACACAATTGAGATTTTTAGGCGTGTGCAGCACTCCGTACGCCTGCCATCGACCAGTCACTCTGTTCTCAGGGGCTGAAGCGGGCGCGAATTTGATGCTAAGGAAAGATCCTGTTTCTTAGGTCCCTAATGATGGACTTCCACTTACCACATGACAGATACCGAGCAAGATATTTAGCTAGGTTTTTAAGGAAGAATCCAGTAAGAAGTGTGAAGCGTTTCTAACTCAACGCACAAAATGTTAAAATTGCCAAAAATTGCATAGGGTTTCATTTACAGGCCTTGTTCCATTAAAGACGATCGTCACCACGAAAATGTTGTAATTTTTTAATGCAAATGGTACAAATTATCAGTCTCGTTCACCAAGCTTCAAAATGACAGGCTGTCTAAAACAGCGTCTGCGCTATTAAACTCTTCGTCAAACACGCACACACGAAAACGCAAATAAAAACGTAAACTTTTCCGAATCTTGTCCAGACTGTGCTTTCGGCCGCGTGAAGTTGTACTAGAGCAGAATGCAAACAAACAATACTGTTCTTTGAATACGCGAATGTATGCTAGTGTTTAATTTCATTTTTTGGCTGCTGTTGAATATGTAAGCGGTATTTTTATACAAGAAATGGCGTTTTTACCTGTGTTTGAAGAGTGTAAAGACGTCGATCTTCTAATGTAACGTCGGCGGACAAAATATTGCCAGCTGCTATTTATGCAACAGTAACTATTCCTTAATTTAAATAGACTCATATGGCAATATTAATCTATTATAAAATAAATAAATTGCCAAATAATAGTTTTCCCGTAAAATCAAATATTCGTCAGCACAATAAATACATAAACAAGCGATTGTTCGCTGTTTCTACGAAAGATTGTGTTTGGAGTTTTCAAGCCTGTTGGAAAACACAAACACACTGAAATCTGCCCGAGCGCAAGATATGTTCGTGTTCGTGGACAGTTGAAAAACACGCAATTCGCTCCCTGTTAGAACGGACCTGCTTTGAGCGTGGTGGCCCCGCTGCGGCAGCTTGATGAGAAGGAGCAGTACGGACCACGACTACGCACGCGCATGTGATCAAAACACAATGGTGCATCAGCTACAACAAAAAATAAGAAATGCTATAAGTTACTCCTTTGTAAAACCTAAATTACGACAGACTCACAAGACAACCACCGTTGATTATGAATTGATTAGCTAAAAATATAACCAAAGAATGTTGACTTTTGAACTAAACGGACGTTCACAAATATTACCATCATCATCCCGAATGATCGCTGGAATGTTATCCGAGGGTCTTCAGTATATTGAATTCCCTCGAGGAATGAAAAGCTCTACTTTAGACTTGAATTGAAATGACCAAATTGGGCCAGTTTAAGCAAGAAGAAAGTTATGCTAGTTTTTTAATATCTGTTATTTTGGTAGAATGTATCAAATCATAACAAGCATACGAAAGATCTCATTCATACGCTTTCTTTCTTAAGGTGCAATAATAACAAAGGCACACTGCAAAACTTTTTAAGCTATTCTTTACTAAATCAAACAGCGAAAGAAAGCAACATATTTTGGTTTCCATGGGAGAAGGTGTGTCCATTGCTCAAGATGGTAAAATTTTTCTCGAATGTAAAATTATTCAACTGAGTCTGGGGCATCATCATCGATTCAAAGGAAACGCTCTTGGTTCCTTTCACGCACAGCAACGCATAGCAACGCATAAAGTATCAGCGATCCCTTTAGTTTCTTAACTCAGCATGTTGAAGTATGAAACATAATGCTGATCGGCGCATAGCACTTCCTTTTATATTCCCTTAGTCGGAGTAAAAGCCCTTTGAGGCGTCCAACGGTTTCCTTCACACTCACTTCGACACTGAAATTCATTTATTTAGTTTGAGTGTTGTTCATTGATGTTTGCCTTAACCGTAAAAATGCCAAAACTGTGTTTCCTCACCAAACGGAAACAAAAAATAATTGCTGGAACAAACCATATTTGTAATATAAAGCCAATGTGCTTGTTTTTCGAAAAATATTAACAAAAAAGCCATTGTAACTAGATATTCGACGTATACAAATGCCCTCGATCGAATTCAACATTTATGCAGCCATTTTCTAGGAGGATGTACTATTGAAGAACTATTATCACCATTTCTATTCACTAAGAGAAACAGCGAATTTCTACGGTAATAAACCTTATCGGGAACGCAAAATTTACCAAAAGTTAGGAAAAACAACATTTCAGTGCACTGAATTTCATGCGAAAAAAAATTCACCTTCATCAACAGATGGTCCAAACCGGATACATTTTTTGATATTGGGTCTGCAGTTCAGCCGCGAGAGAAACGTTGTAGGTTTTCCAGCGTGGATGGTAAAGGCAGGCAATTTCCACGGTCTAATCATGAGAAAAACAATGAGCGTATGCTTCAGAACGGAGAAAAGTAATGCCCAACTTAACTTCACGAAAAATATTCTGAAATGATAAATAAATGAAAAGCTTGAAGGAATATGTGACTGTGATGAACTTCTTATAATATATCTCTTTGAACACGGGGAAGGGCTGAAGGGTACGCTAATGCGTGCTGCTTTTATGAGCTCCTGCCCACGGCAGCCCTCCCATCCTCATCCGGCGCTGGACTCCGACCTTCCCCTAAAGCCGTCCACTTAAAAATTAAACATGTAAATGAATTAGGGGCTCCGAAATTCAATTTTTATCCTATTCACGTAGTTACGTTACTTTGAATCAGTGCTGTTAGTTTCATCTCGGTTTAAAAGTAACTCAACGTGGCTTGCAATGCTGGGAAACACCCGCTCCTGCGCGGGGTGGAACAGTATCGAGCGGAACCGAGACGCGTGCCTCAGCAAGTAGGGCGGAGCGTAGTTCGTTTCGTTTGGCGACACCAGCTGCGTGTTGGTCGATCCGTCAAACCATCTGAGGGTGAAATGCAGCTATAAAGACTCCTCTGTTGTATAAAATATTCAAAATTTGTTTTACATGTATTTCACAGACATAGAAATTACTACCGTTTTCAACTTTTACCCTCCTATATTTTACTAAATGTTAGGGGAAATATAAATTGCATTGTTTCTTCCGGAAATTAGCAACTTCCATGGCTTATACTGACACAGTAATGACGAAAAGTCAATTCACAGATGTTGTCAAACAAGCAGCCTCTGCGAGGTCATGCGTCGGCCACTGGACATTTACACTTTAGGCAACTTTTTAAGCTGCAATACTCATATATGCAAAAAGTCAGGGAATCGAAGTGTGTAATGAAATTGGCATTTCATTGATTGCCAACTTTCGAACACAAATTAACACAATGGCGCACTTAGTTAGCAAATATTAAAGACAAATATTTAGCACCTATGTACACAATAGTACCTTACGGTGGTAGGCAAATTTCATGGCCAAATATCATATCACAAATGTACACAGCAGTGCAATGAGTAAGCTAATATCACAGGCAAAAAGTGAAGACTGAGACTTGAAAGTTTCACAATTTCCGCCTACATCACATGAAGGTTAAAAACACAATTTGCAATCAATTAAAGCCATATTCGCGCAGAAGCTATGCGAACAGCAATATTAAGTAACCCTGCAGAGGAAGACAAAGCGTCCCAGTCGACAGACTTCGAAAATGAGAAATTTCTAACAATTCTGTACAGTCTTTCAGCTCAAGAGCAATAAAAGTAGATAATTCAGATGAAATAAAAGCTAGTGAAAACTATTTATGTATTAAAATTACCATAAGAAAGAACAAGAAAACTAGTTTCGTAGTAGAGCTTCGATTTTTTTTTCGAAAATCCCTTTAAAGTGTCTGATTGTGCATCTAGGTCGGAAAACTTAGCGAGGTTTGAAAATAAATTTCGACAATTGAGTTTTTCAATCCATTTGGATATGGATATCACGAGAATGTGGGCAAAAAGGGGCACCTTTGACAAATTTCTTGTAATTGTCAATGATTTTATAAAATTGACTGACATTTTGCCGCTCTCTTTATTTTCCCGACTCATTTGTTGCTTTAAGTGGATAGGGTAGGGAGACAACCTACAAAACTGATTCCAAGCTTCAGACGTCGCTGTTTCTTCTGTTTGTAAGCGCTCCAATAGCCTCATTCTTGAGTACAAATGACGTTCTCACTTGTTTGTATTGTCACAAAATTGACATTTTTGAGTACAGGTGATGTTTCCACTTATCTGTATTGTCAGAAAAAACAGGGCTACAAAGTTCTTATCAACTTGAAAGTGTCTCCCCTTTGAGAAAATGTATTGAAACTGGGCTTCATTTTGTATTTTCTTCAACGATCTTGAAAGTTTTTGTCTCTCATACATCTAAGCGCAAACTATTTCCAGTTAAATCGAGCAACGCTTGATTGATCAGAATGTTAATCATATTGTCAATAGAATTAGGAAAGCAGAAAGAATAAAGTCGACAATAAAATATTCTGAAGCAGTCGCTTTGTCGATAAATATCCACACGCAGAGATCGCAGCTGGCCAAAAATATATATAAATCTGGCAGACTTCTAAGTTTTCAACTCATTTAACGAGAGAATGATTCAACATGAGTGAATATCATACAATATCGTTCGCTCAAATATTACGACTGTATAACCATGACGCCAGAAATGACGAATCGGAAAAATTTACAATCTGAGCATATTGGACAATACTCACAACGGCACTTAAGAAGTTGCAATCTGTCTAGCCGTAAACCCAAATATGTTCAGATAAAGGAGTGGAAATTTTTGTTAGATATTATTTTTCTAGATGCGAACCTTCCATCCCTGATGAGCCCCTCGAGGTACGCCCGCTCGTGCTTCTCAGGATAGTCGCCCCAGCGCGGCCGGTCGCCGGCCTGGGCCGAGTCCAGCTTCAGCACGATGCCGTCCGGACTGCAAATAGCATGCGAGTTTTTTTTTAAGATATCATGATTTGCAAATTGTATGTGATGAAAGCTATACTATTGTCGGCAGCCTGTGGTAGAATGAGATATTTGGAAAAGTGATCAAAAACTCGCATTAAGATGACACCGTTTGAAGACTAAATACGCTGCTAGGAGTAATAAATTCTTGCAGAACTAAAAACAATATCCCGTATGGAAATGAAGAAGATGAGAACGATGGAGAATCTTTTGATGAAGATGATGATGATGAAACTTTAATATGGCCCGGCACATGGAGAGGTGCCGGGTGTGGGACCCGGGAGGGGGAGCCTAACCCCTGGCGGGGGCCGATAGGCTATGGATTGGATTGATGAAGATGATGGAGAGCCGATTAGTAGACAGAGAAGATTATACAACACGGATTACATGCTCTAAAGAAGATTGCAACATGCTTGACAAACTTTATGAACAATGTTCCAACCCACGATTGATCTATAACAGTTATTAATGGTGATAAAAAGTAAGTTAGAGCTTGTAACTAATTTTCCTGTTTTCGTTAAGAAGATTTCTAGGAAAAAATGAAATTACTATAAAATTTGATTTTCACTACATTCTAATAATTTGTATATCATAGCACGTCGACAGCATAAAATGGAAAAGAATGCATTTGGTTGCAATAAATCGAGGGACAATTTGACAAGTTAGTAAGTATGCACACGACAAATTACATTTCTACAAGTCGTATGTTCAAAGAAAATATATTTTTCAGGCAGCTGCACAAACATTGAACCCTTGTTTGACTTGAGTCTCTAAAGTTCCCATAAGATAATGGGAAACAGTGGAAAAGGATGGGAAACAATCGGAAACATCTTATCGGTAATTTACACTATAAATTTGACACGATTTCCAGTGGCTGCATACTCACTCGAAGCACCAGGAGCAGTGCCAGCCACTGTAGTGGCCCACCCCTCCAGCCGTCCATGCTCCAAACTGTCCCGGGTGTTGTCTTGTATAAACGCCAAGTAACTTTGCTTTCGTGTCCTTCAATTTGTTACGTATCATGAAGGGGTTATTCTCAAGTACTTTGCTAACAAAACCCATGGAAGCGACGGCTCTCACTGTTGTTGTAAGTTCTTTTCTTGCCTTCAGCAAACGAGTAACTGCTGTTGGCGGCGCTAAGTTTTTGAAAAAGAAACCGTAGACGGACCACCGATAAGCCAAAGCTATAGGCTCTGAATAGCCATCGTACAACTTTAAGAACATAATTACTTCACGAGAGGGGATCTCATCGGCATCGTTGAGAATGAAGAGGTCATCATCTCGCACTCCCAAAATTCGTGGGATGCCAAGCTTACCCATGTATATTCTCAAATAACGATCAGCAAACCAACTGTCGCTTCTGCCTTCTTTTGGGAAGAAGTCAACGAAAACATGAAGTATTTGATGGTGAAAATCTTTTAGGAAACCATTCTCAAGTTTTTCTTTAATGTAAAGCTTTTTGGGATCACCATGAGCCGTGTAATTCGACTCAGCTAGAAGAAAGAGGTCAACTGCCCCGGCTAAGTCGTTGACTCTAGCTTCAAGGAGGTCGACTTCATTCAACAGCGGCATTCCGTTAATAACTCTTCGGGGCACCTCCCTCCTCATCAAATTTCCGTGGTTGTTCCCTTGGCCATACTGACTGTTCCAGATAGCGTCCGGCGTGCCGCAATCGGCTCCGTAATAGAAAGCCTTACACAAGCAAGACTTTACTTTGGCAGAGGATTTGGTCTTCTGTATATCTGTTCCTGCCACATAGCAAACGACACCGGGAGCTAGAGACACGAAGTGCTCTTCATGATCGTCTTTTAAAGTAAATGTTTGAACGTTATTGAAGCGCTGAGTCCGCTTCTCCACAGGAGGGAACCTCGTGGCGTCTCCCTGCATGTCCTCTTCAGCTCTCGGCACAGCCTCGTCCATTTCATGACGACTTCTGTTGTGTGGCCCATTCTTATTCTGTTGACCCTCAGCAAGCTCATTTACTTCACTAGAAAGACTGACAGCTTTGTGAGTTTCTTCACCCTCAAGTTTGTTGTGGTTACCGCCAGAGTCCACTTTAGACTTTATATTTAAAGGGTTAACTTGAGGCGGCTGTAGATTGATGATAGGAGACCCTCTCTGAATCGTTTGGATCAGTTCAGGCAGCACGTGTCTCGAGTACAGGTGAATGAATGCGAGGCCCAGTAAAACCTGGGGAAGTAGAGGATTGTGTGCTTTTAGTTCAGTTGATCTTAGCAAACAGAAAGATCAACAACAAAAATCCATCAATGTTTCTTTCGCGCTAATTACAGCTGCTCTTCTACGTGGCCCCAATGATGGAAAGTTTCGTAGTGACTCTATTTTGAATTATGTCATTATTGTTTGTGTATTCACTTTTTCCACAGTTATCGTCATTGGATAAGGCCCTCAGAAGCATGGGAATTGTCAAGCCTTAATGTCGATAAAACACAGAATGATAACAATGCGCAATAAAGAGAGTGACCTCAAATGTAACAATTGTGGAAGCCTTAGCCTATAAGATTGCTTTATTATACGCTCTTGTTACAATACTGAAAAACTCCAGATTGGTTAGGAGCCACTTTCAGATTTGGAAATTTTATGCAACTAAGGAGAAGGCTTTGACGCTTCTCCACTACATTCTTTTCACGAACAAAATATCAGGAGGAGGTGGTGCAAGGCTGAATACTTTGTAGTGAGATTATATGTAAAAATGCACGTTATTCTGTCGGATGCAACATGCAAAATTCCTCTGGACTAACTGTAACAAAGGCATCGCCAACGGAGCCGGCCTCTAAAAGCTAGGCATCCCACATCCTTCGACTCAAGTCGAGGGGGCAGTCTGCCTCCCCGCGAAAACATGGAGGTTTGGTCCAAGTTTGAACGACACTGCCACCCCTCTCCAAAAAAAGCATTCATTCTCAGAGTCCATCTATTTGCATAATCTCGAGTTATGGACAGAAATTTTGATATATGGGGCCCGAAAAGAATATTTAATTACTTCTCTATTATTGGATGGATTTTAAAAAAACGCAGTATTTATGAAACATTGAAAAACACTCGTTTTATTGGAAATGTTTGTAACCTGGATACACAGTCTGGCATAAAAGCCACGGGCCATGTACGATTACTGTGAATATGACTACTTTGCGAGGGAATTTTCCGGGAAAACTGATCTCAAGGAAATATTTGGTGATGTTGAATGGCCAGCTAGGTCCCCTGACCTATCACCTTTGGATTTTTTCCTTTGGGCATATCTGCGTGAATGTAGAAATTATATTTCACTAGAATACTCATGACCCGTTGAGTCAAATAAAATTTATCAAAATCAAGCCGTATCCTGAAATATATCCTATGCAGTTAAGTCTGTATTCACAATACAGGATTAAACGAAGAGTATAAAATTCAAACATCTCAGAACCGACAGACAAACGTGTGCGCGGTTTAAAGCAAGCAAGCAAACAAGCAAGACGACCAGAGTTTTAGTATTATACTAGATAGATTGATAGATTAAGTGTTGTGAACCCATCGACATTTGTGCATCCACCTAAGTTGAGTACCTTGGTCTTACATGTGGTCTTTTGCATTTTCCGAGTTAGCTGCTCCCGAAAGTTGCGGAAGAATTAAATGTGATAATTATATTTTGATCCCGTACCAACTTTACTGCCCGACAGTGTTTCATGGTTCTTCGAACTTCAGCTAACCGATGTAAAGCGTAGAATCAAGCGATTAAATTGGAGTAGGGATTAGACGTTACTCAAGCTATGTTATTACGACTCTGCGGTGCTGAGTGACACATCTTAAATGTTGAATGTTGGGTAACTTTATTTATAGTATAATATAGAAACTTCCCATCGACTCATATCCTTGTGAACATAAAAGCAATGTACGGCGTTGAAAAGCCTCATCTAATTAGAGCTTTTAATTAATGTAAAAGCCTAATCTAATTAGAGTGTCTCATTAACGAGACAAGTCTAATCTAATTAGAGTTCCTCATTAACGAGAGTTATCAATTCGATTATATTCTTATAATTATTCATCAGACGATTAAATGTCAATTAATCAATGTTAGGATTTCCCTCCAAATACCTTACCTTAAGGATTACCGCTCGTGCCTACTTGCTAAATAACAAATATTCAAAATATAACCCTGACAATTTCCTTCAATAATAAATAATTAACGAACATACCATCGATCAACATCGACGCCAAACTTCACCATTAAGATAAATAGAGGCAGCGGTGAATGATTCAGATATTTTAAACTCTTTTTACAGTAGGTTGCAAACTATTTATTTTTTCGTAAAAAATAATGTACAATTCCAATGATGGCGACATTCAACAGTTACATTTCAAGGGCAGGCAGTACAAGCGACTGCGCACCGAGATCTGTGTACCTGGACTGAGAAGAAAGCGCACAACAGCCGTACGTTACACGTCCTGCGCACGCGCCGCCAGACGTCGCTCACGGCACCCATGGCGAGGTACGTGAGGCTGGGGGACCCTCTGCGCCTGCACGTGCTGCTCCCACCGCTGTCTGCACGTCTGAAACGGGAGCTCTGTCACCACGCTTGCTGCAACGGGCAGCTCTGTTACCACGCTTGCTGCAACGGGCAGCTCTGTCACCACGCTTGCTGCAGCGGGCAGCTCTGTTACCACGCTTGCTGCAACGGGCAGCTCTGTTACCATGCTTGCTGCAGCGGGCAGCTCTGTTACCATGCTTGCTGCAACGGGCAGCTCTGTTACCACGCTTACTGCAACGGGCAGCTGCATTACCATGCATACTGGAATGGACAGTTCCACGAGTTTCAACAAGAATGCTGACACGGACCGCTCTATTTACCTCATATGTTGGTATGGACAGCTCTACGAGTATTTACTTCACATGCTGGTATGGTCAGCTCAACGAGTATTTACTTCACATGCTGGTATGGACAGCTCTACGAGTATTTACTTCACAAGCTGGTATGGACGGCTCTACGAGTATTTACTTCACATGCTGGTATAGACAGCTCTACGAGTATTTACTTCACATGCTGGTATGGACAGCTCTACGAATTTTCACTTCACAAGCTGGTATGGACAGCTCTGTTTGCACAGCGAATGCAGAAATGTGCCGAGATTTTATTCATTAGTTCACACCACCGTAAAAAAAAACAGTGACGGTTGTTTGTTCATTGCACCACGATCCCTGGAAGCTGGGAGATATACCTGTTTCTATTACACTACCATCAAAAAATCAGTGGCCAAGCTAGACAGATATTTTTCGTATTCTGGGTCGTAGCTTCGCGGCAAAATTTCCAAAAAGCTAGTTGGCAGATTTGGAGCGGTCTTCCTCGATCAACGATTAGAGTAGAAAGGTGAAGCATAAGACAGGGAAAAGATGTCTGTCTCGGGAGCGGAACACCCTGAGCTGTGTATCTCAACCCTCTTCGTCAACGACTTACGTTCGCATGTGAACCTTGAGCCTTTCGAACATCTCCCGGATTCGATTTCGAAGTATTTACACAATAACTTTTGTCTAGTACAGAAGAAACGTCCCTTCAGCTATGTTACCTGTGCATCACTGACAAAACTTCTCGAGAGAGGAATGAATTACGTGGAAATACAATGGAGAGTCTTGGAGTACTGCATTATCAGCTCGCTCCCTTGAGAGCATTGAAACGTTATCTCGAATATAAAAGAAAAACGCTATCATCAGAGATCGCTAGTCGAGGTACTCGAACCCATTTCTGCCTTGAGAAACCTGTTGAATTCTAGCTGCTTGTGATTGATCCAATTTTATTTTCATGTCCGTCGAGGAGGGTATGATGTGAGCATTGAAATAGCTTTAAAATATCAACAAAGAAGTGTTATTCGTGTTCTCAGACATTGGAAGTGCATTACGAATTTCATCAGGTCGTACTCCAATGCATGCAATTCAACGCAAACGTGGTTCCAGGGGCTAGTACGTGTGTTTTGTGACACGCCTTTGGTTTTCCTGAAGCTCTGACGTCTACCTAGAAATGAAGTTCATAAGCCATCTTTAACAGCGATGTTGCGTGTACGTCCTACTGAAGTGAACAGTTTTGGAAGGAAGCTTTTATTGCTCTATAGTTAAATTTTGAAGAAGTTGTGCTGTGTGGATAGCACTCCAACACCGCTCGATTGGAGGCAACCACCGAGACAGAAGGATGTTGTATTAGAGCATAAGGCAATTCGTTGTTACCATAGGCCACTCCATAGGTCAATTCCTTACTACTCACTACAGAATTACAGTCATCAACTTTCTTGGGTGCTACCAAAACAATGACCTAGTTCCGAGGTAAAGGTTATTATGGAAAAATAAATAGTAATATGTTTGAAACTAGTTAAAACGATACCCATGAGCACTAATGTATCTCTGCCATCTATCATCACGACTTTTTATTCCTCGCTGACAAAAACTTATTAACTCTAATGCAACAAAATCACTGAGAGCAGATTCCACCTCTGGTTTGGAATTGAAAGTTTTCCCATGCGAAAATGCGTTCAAGTTTTTAATAAAATGGAAGTTAACACTAAAAAGATCAGGAGAATATGGAAGATGAGGGAGAGTCTCGTATCCGGAGTCTGTGAGTTTCTGGAATGCAGTTTTTGCAACATGTTGTGACACTTTTTTGTGGAAAAGGTTTGAGGCAGCGCCGATTCATCAATGGTGTCGCGACGCTTTTTTGACACATTGATGCCGATTTCGCTTTAAAATTGCTTGTCCATTGTCAGCAGGCGTGACCGTCCTCTACCCTCTTCATCTTAAATGGTCTGAACATCATTATGGAATTTCTGAAACCATCTCCGTAGCGACCGAGGACTTGTGGACCCGCAACCCGCGCTCTGTTTATGATAGGAGCAGCTCGGGAGGCACTGTGGGAAGTAAGCGAAAGTCTCTTTTCTAATATTCACAATCAAGGGCTTCTTATATTCTTCAAGAATATTTTCTGTCTGATAATGATTAAAGAGCACACATTAATTTTTAGCTATGCCAAAATTCCCCGATAATTTATCGAGAAAACTATTCTAAAATTGTGTTTCCAAACACATCGCTTAAATCGGTTGTTATTTTTGGAGTAACTTCATTAGTTTTTAGGCTGTTTTTTGATATTGCTTTCATCAGTATGGCGAGCTAGGTTAACATGATTTTTGGAACATTTAGTAGTGCAATCATCTCGGTGATGTAAACGGTGAGTCTAGCTGGCATTGCACACTAAAGAGGCTTACAACTCTGGCTGTCGCAGATAAAAGGCAGCTCGAGGGTCGACGAGACTCAAATTTAAATTGAGAAGAATTGAAGTCTGAATTGAGACGCTCTTAAGAACACTTCTACTTTTATCGCGTGAGACAATATGAAAAAATACATGAAATCAATTACTTTTACTCGTCAGGCTCCTGAAACATGCATTTCTGATTCCTGTGAGAATCGCATGGGTTACCAATAAGAATCGCTGATAATTTCAGAAGTACGATAAAAAAACAGATGTGGATACTAAAAAGGGACCTAGCAAATCTCACGGATGAACAATGAGATGATTTGTGACGTATTCAATAGTGTTACATGGAAGCCGCAAAGTTCATTGAAAATAGACCAGAAAATGGTTGATGACAAAAATTGTCAGAAATAATCTTCTTTTGGGGTCGACGGACTGTTCTCATACAATAATACGGCCTGCAATCCCCTGCCGATAGAGGGATCTTTATTCCCAGCACCTTTCCCCTGTGCCAAGCTGTGGTGCCGATTTTGTGCATAAGTAAGTAAGGATTCTCTTGACAGTCTCCCTTCCATCTTCAACTCTGGCTGCAACTGTTAAAACATTTTTCTATTGCCTGTTTCTCATCAATCCTGAGATTTAAGTTTCCAGTTTTACGACTTAAGATTTTGTTTTGCCATCCTGAGCCGTTCCTGAAATCTTTGTGAATTTAAATTTGTCGTAGTAACTGAAGTTCAGCGGTCATGACATGGAGTAACGAAAGTGACGCTCTCGACCGCCGTTAAAAAGGAGCTTAGAGAGATTGTGCATCGAAATGAACGACTCTTGTTTCAAGTTTAACTTGCATATGTTGTTTCAGATACTTCCTATGAACAGAAGTGATTTTGGGTTACAGAGCAACTTCCAACGTCATAAACGAACGTTCGTATTTGAAATTGAATATACACAAATCTTTACATGAGGAAGGAAAACTTTCATACAGTCACTCGTGAAGTATTTCATCCGAAAATATTGCCAGGTTACTCTTTGTCAGCTCGCTCAGGTTCACAGGGCTCTGCCGTCCCGTAGGATTAATTCACTCGAGAATCCCTATAGTTCTTCAATATATCAGGAACACAATCATCTTCATAGCGTCTCTCTAGGTGTGCAACTCATTATTGCAAGAGGTGATAGGTCGATGTACCTCCTCACGGCCGAGTGTGGTCGATATTTTGTCTGATAACTTTACACTACAGTTCTCATCTTAAGTTAATAAAGGAAAGGATAAACTGCATAAATGATGTGGTTTTCATTTGCAGCAGTTGTGGCATGAAACATTTTAGAGTACAGTATTCTAGTTCAAGCTATGAGGCTCAGAGATGAAATTGTACAAACAAGCAGGAAAATGAGTCGCACAATACAGGAGCGGACTATAACACACTGGACCAAGTGCAAGCAGCCGAGGCCTGGGGCTATCACTCACCCCGGCAGTTTGACAATGATGGATCCCATTCGATGGATTTAATTTTTAAAACATATCGAAACAAAATGGCGTTATGTGTACTTTTCAACAATAAAAACGCTTTTTTGTTTCTTTGTTTCATTTGAATTTTATTAAACCTACAGATGTGTCAGATCATTTTGCGTGACCCTGTATGTTAAACCCGGAAAACCTGGTATTATGTGAATAACTAATTTTGAACACGCGTGCATATAACAGCGTAATTCATACAACGAAAACGATATAAATAGAAGACACCACTGATGGATAGTCACACTGGCTGATTTTATTAAAGGGAAACAAATTCTATTGAGAATATTTTCTATTTATCATTCTATTTATCATTTTGCCTGACCTTGTATATGCTCTTAGCTTGCAATGAAAAGTATGGAACACAACTGGTGCACGCGCCAAGTCGGACACACATACACACACTCACACATGCAGAGCGCCACCTGCGCTAATTGCATGGCCTGCACCCGACACGGCACACTAGCCAGGGTTCTCACACGGTGCACACTGTAACTCGAAATGCGTCTATAGCATACATAGCATAATGTTCCCCAACATAATTGAAGCCAACCCACAGTTTTGTTCAATGTTTTTGCCACTGTGAGACCGGATTTGATGGGCAACGCGACAGAGGACACAATGAAATTAATAAATGATTTCTTCTCTGTCGACGAAAGAAACTTCACTCTTATCAACGTTAATTCCTACGTAACTAAAGTTTCTCCGGGATTTTTACATATAAACAGCATGAAATTGTTCATTTCAATGGAATGTGTATGATATTTTCTACTTTTGAATACTTCGATGTCTCAAAAATCATTAATATTCTTCAAAGCATTGGTAATATTTTTCTTATTACTGTTATTGTTCTTACTACGAAAGTTTCATGAATATTATGATCATGTAATTCTTCTTTTATAATACTCATGGTTTAATATATTTCCTGCGAGCACAGCTCGCTGTGGGTAGCATGAGAGAGAGAGAGAGCTCTGGCATGTCGAAGAGAAGGAGAGGCGAAATAAGGAATGAGCAACTGCAAGCAACGTTGCTTATTGTGCCGCAAGTATCATAGCTAAGCAATCTATGTAATGAGGACCTCTAGTTCTCTCAGGAACATTAAAAAAAATATAAGGTAATAACCAATGATTTAGCAAACACCTTTAGTCCAATTTCATTTTTGTTTAATGACTTATTGAAGTGGTCGTCATTGAAGGCCTCCTCTCGACTTCAAGAAGAGACACCGCATCAAGAGGACGTAAGACTGGCTGCTCCACCGACACAAAGCACAGGTAGCAACAGCTGTAGAAAATCATTCATGATATTAATAGATATGCAGCACAGATGTTAGTAGGGAGCCAGCCGTCATGCTCTGTGTGCGAGGGGTGATGATACATCCTTCACAAAGTGACATTCAACCGACCAAAGAAAAGCTGACAAAAAAATGTTGTTGCTTCACCAAGTAATCACTGGGATGGGATGGGGGCACACAGTATGGAGAGCAGGCGAAGAAAGCACTTGTATAGCCTCTGTTGTTGTTCAAACGAACAATACATATCCATTAGTACGTCCAAAGGGAACATTTCAACGCTCTTTTAATGCAAAACAGTGGATGTATATTTAATTCAAGAAACGCAAAACAGCACTTTGCTTTTGCTTTATGTGCAGTCTAGGGAAGTACTGATCGAGGTAGTAAACCATATCTGAGCTCATGCACGTGATGCGTTTTCGCTATTAGTGTTCCTAAATATTCGAACGATTAAAATTCAAAACGACTCTCTCCGACGACTAAACATACTACACAAATTTTCTTAATCAATTTCCGATACTTCTGACATTTTTATCTTACAAACATTCCGAAAATTTTGTAAATTTTCGTCTTTCCAGTATCAATTCTTGTGTATTGCTGTTTAGGAATAAATTCGCTCAGAAATTTTGTTGTTTGAAAAACTGAGCTGGATCCCCATACGACAAAAGTTTCTTATTCGTAAAGCACGATATGTTTTCTCTTTTTCAACCCTCCCTCAAAGCAATGCAACAATTGTGAAATTCCTTCCTTTCAATGCTGTAAGGAAAAAACAGAATAGAAGAAAGAATGTCCTTCTAAGCTACCGGTCATCCAACATAGGACAAA
>VOMN01085246.1:0-17091 GCA_014899125.1 Orchestia grillus
ATGTAGCAGTAGCAGTAGCGGCCGCTACATTTCAAAGTAGCACTGCCCAGCTCTGAACATAGCTCACAGTTAAAATGGTGTCCAATCCTAGTTATAATTATTGTTAAGTGTAAAATAACTTTGTATATAGTAGTAAAATAACACATCTTTATTATGAGGCAAGTGCAAGAAAGCTGTGACAAGACTGCATTGGGATACTTTGTTGCTTGCCATTATTTTCAAAGTTTCCAAAAAATCAAAACAGTACATAAATAAAATTTCCCTGCATTTGTTAGAACTTTAACATATTTAAAAGGATTCTGAAATTTTTCTATAGTACTTGAGAACAAGCTTAACCATTTTACAATCCAAATTACTTTGACAATACAGCTACATTCAAGTTATGTATTAGGCTAGCTGCAGCCCGATATATGTATACTAAATATTTGTACTACAATAAATACATTAGGACCTCCAATATAGAAGTTATGGCAACACTTCAACAATTTTTACATTCCATAATAGTAATTAACAAAGGTTTATTAGGTTAGTCACGGTTAAGTCAAATTCGGTTGGGTCAAGCCAGGTTAAGGTGGTTAGGAACCACCAATATGTCCATATTTAGAATAAATGAGTACACCAATAAAGTAGCATGCTGCACATTTCTGTTATGCAGGTTCTAATCGAAAAAAAAATTTAGGCTATAAAAATTTGTTGCTAAGATGATGCTGATATGGATATTCAATTGTTCAAACATTTTATGCTATTACCACTGGCTATGATTTCTGCTTATAAATCTCTGCGTTAGGGCTAGATTAAGCAAACAACTTTGTAAAATAAAAGCTTTAGCAGTCGATCAAATGAAAAAACAATCAAACGAAATAATTTTTTACTTACAATGTTTACAGACGCTTGCCGCAGAGCTCGATTTTCTTCTTGCAAACTCTTTACTCTAAGTTTAAAAGTTTCCAGTTCTGTTTTCAGTACTCGGTTTTGCTGTTGAAGAGAATCTATTCTCTTTTGCCATTGCTCTCTTGTGATCGGCGAAGGCGGCATTGAAGGTGGTTGCATTATAGGGCCATCAGCAACCGAAGATGAATCACTCTCGCTTGCGCTATCCGCCATGTTTACAAAAACGTGAGCAACACATACCTAAGTAATAGACGAAACGATTAGTCAAGGCGGCACATACTATAGAGGAGAAAAAGAGATCTCTCTTTCTCTGTTAGAAATAACACAGACGTTCAAGGTTTTTAGCTGAAGAAATTTAGTGTACGCTAAGAAATAATTTTTTGAAAAGTCAGTTATAAGGTATTGAAGAACTTGAATGCATTTCGTGAGGTATGAGCGAACCTTTGGAGAATATTATAAAGCTTTTAAATAAAATTGAAATATGTTCCAGTGATCGGATACAAACTTTTAAGAAATTTTTGGCATTGAGTTTATCGTAATTTACTTCTTTTTTCAGACTTGAGCAACACAATCATCGCACACACGCAAAAGCAATAACGTCCATAAATTTTATTAACTGTATGGATGGGGATTTTTTATATTGCCCAGCGCATCCGATGGAAAACGAGGGTGCTAACTAAAGAATATATCGTTACCAGTTTGATAGACTGGCTTTTTCATAATTTCTACAATTCCCCTCGTTTTGAGCATTAGCTGCTACCATTTGCAGCACATAGCAACGTTTAAAATTTTTTTCAATGGTACTTATTTCATTTTGGCGCAGGAAGATTGAGGCGAAAAAAGCGAGGGGAACGGTTTTGAGTTTTTGAAGAAACCTATTTCGTTATGTTTTTCACGTCAATTTACTGGGATGAAAACTAGTTTTATAACTTTCTTGGAGTATGTTAGTAGACTAAGATAATTACAAAAAATGTATGCCTGAATAGGAAAGTTGCTATGTCTCCTACCTTCTGCACCTAATGGCTTTTGATATCCGGATAGCAATGAAGCTGGAACTCCTCTCAGCTTATAACCTGATAGCAAAGCTTCCAAGCGTACGAGAAGGCACGTTGTCAGACGTCGAATTCCATTTTGCGCGGCCTTTACTATATAATTTTCCGCAGGGATACATCAAGTCTCTCTCAGCATTCCAAAATCAATTTCTTTTTCTTACAGATTTAACGTAACATGAACAGATCCTCAGAATTCATCAGAACTGCGTATTCCTGGATATAAACTTGAGCTGGTTCGTAGTGATGTTTCACCCTTGAGCCAGATTGAGCGTCAGTTCCAGGACCCTTAAATCTTCATATATTTATATTTTTCAATTTTCATACACAACTTTGCAAACTAATACTGCACTTGAAATAAGGATTGATTTTCAATAACGATCTCCCTCAAAATTCGCGTTTTACAAGAACTCTGGACTCTGAGGGCTCCACGTCTTCCCTTCGGAAGAGTGAAGGTCGCCTCACAAGGTATGCTCATTTCTGTGAAGCACCTTGAGGACACACCCATTGAATTTGCGGATGTTCCCCCAGCGAATTGTTAACTATTAACGTCAATTTGAGGCTCGAGTACATATTGCCCAGTGGTGAGCTCCTTTCTCATATTGCCATCCATGAAGGGTGCCCTATCTTAATAGCCACGATGGCAACGCGTTGTGTAGAGGTAATCCCTCTCATGGAGCATAGGATAGGCCATAGGGTTAGGGTAGCTAGGTTTGTCTATCCTATGAAGACTAGCGCCCCCAGGGAAGCACTGCTTGGCTACCTCAACTTTAGATAGGCCTTCTATCTCTCGTGCCCACTTTGTTTCTTTCCGTTTTCATTCCTTCTTCGCTATTTGTTTTTTCTTCCTCTTCCTTAACTTGCTGTTTCTATGCGCAGAGGATTCTACATAGGAACACACCTTGTGCAGGGATTCCCTGTTTTAAGTCCATACTAAATGGTCCCTTCTCTTTCGGTGCGAGATGGTCTGAGTTACTGGAACGCTGCTATCATTACCACTACTACTTCTACTCGTGCAGAGGTAAAATACTCCACGACGAACTCCAAGCACGCATCAAAAAATGAACGCATCACCACGAATCCGGAAAACAAGTAAACAAAAAAATGCGTTCAGTCTTCCCAATGGAGTTTCGTGAAATTTCAATTCACGCTTTTTATCGAACGCCCTGTATTTCAAAGCAAAAATAAAGTGTAGCTATAAAAAGTAGGGCCAAATAGCGCTAATCTATTCTTTACCTGAGCGAAATAAGGAAGCCTACATGGCGAGCACAATGCTCAACAACTGGCTTAGTGATCAGCTTGCCTCGTCACATGCTCACAGAAAACAACATTGCAATCGCATACACTACATTTAAAAATCACGTAGTATGACGATACAATAGGATGATAAATAGTTCAGTAACGGTGCACTTTTAATTTCCAATATAGATCCTTATTTACAAAACAAGCATCGTATATAATCCATAAATTCTGAAAGTCAATAACATGTTCGACAAATCTCCACTACAAAAACTCTGAAAATCGCAACACGATAAAAGGTTACGCCACACAGACCCGATTCTCAAAAGAGATAGAATAGAAACACGGCAGCTGCTGCGCACAATGAACGTCATGGCCTATTGTACCGCAATCTGAGCTATAAAATTTGGTCAAGCTATGAAGAACGTTTTTCTGTAATCTAACAAACGGAGATCCAATTTTGGTACGAGCACTTCAATTTAGAAGTTTTGTGCAGTAACCCGAGCGATCATTACCTATAACTGGGAATAACCGCCACTCAAAGAAATGCATCTTCAAATCCAAGATAACGAACAGGTAGTAAACAACGTTCCGACGTAATTTAAAAATGGTACATTATAAGCTGGACTGAATACCAAAACTGAACTATAAGAATTGGGTTCATCCGCGAGATAAATCATCATAGGTACTTGAAATCGTCGGATTAGATGCAACCAACGCTGCGAATAACCACCCCAGAGCCAAGAAAGAGCTCACCCCAAGTGACTACTTGCATCAGGACTCAAGAACACGAAGCGAAAAGTTTGCTGCCCAAGTTAAAGGTTGTACCTGAAATAAGGCACTCATCACAATGAACGAAGCCGCTTTGAGCTGCACCCCAGGACCAACGATACAACGAAGGTTTCAAAGCAACAACAACAAAATTTTCTGAAGTGAAACTGAAGTTTACGGTAGGCCAAAAGCCTACAATAGTAGTAGGGCATTCCCGGAGTAAAATTTAAATATCAAATAGATAAAACTCGAGGAGGGAAAAGAAGTTGATCAAAACGAGCGGAACAGACGAAATTGATTGGCAGTGTTCGCATCGTCTAACTTGTTCAGAAATACAAATCCTATCAATTTTTAACACAACTAGCTAGCATAAGAGTGTCGCCCATAAACAACAGGTACACAATGCGCTGACAAATTTTAACACGTCAAGATGTATTCAACTGAAAATCGAATTGAATTCTACGTGATTCCCTTGTTTCACGTCAATACCTTCCGAACCTAAACACTTGGTGGTGGGGCGTCTGTGACGCACGAAATTAACGAGCAAGCACCATCAGAGTGAGCCATAGGATTCTAAAGTTAAATTTAGACGGCTCTCAAAGCTCAAAAGGATTCGCGAAAAAAATGCCGAAGTGACATGCAGCCAGAAAACTACCACACTGTGTGATACCAAAGAGGAAATTTATTGTCATAAGTACAGAATCTAGAGCATCTGCTTTGCAGGCATACGATGAATCTTCGTCACACTGTCCACGAGAATCAACAAGCTCAAATTTTACCCTTCGCAAGTGTTACACACCTTATATATTAATTGAGTGCTTCAACAATATCGACAAAATCGTGACTCAGAGCAAAAAAAACAACCAATTTGCATTGATGAAATTTTGTTCCACACAAGTGATGAGTAACGGGTAAAATAGACCCCACGGTAAGTTATTTGAGAAATTCTGATTTAAATGACAATGCGGTTTACCACTCAGATGAAATTAAGTTAGGTGGAGGTCTTCTTCCGGCAGTGTTACTTGATCAAGCTCTGGTTCATATAACAACACACGTGCATACGTGATTACAGCACTAGAACGTCTATTATGAACGTGAAAGTGTGCTCACAAATAGTCCAATCAAAACGAATTCGGACCAAAGAAGACCAAATGATCACTCAAATTTTAAGTCGCTCTACTTGCAAAACCATGATATGATAAAGTACATCTCGCCAAGATAACACAGATCATCTCGCACAGAATGAGCCCCAACGGCTAATAGAAAACATGAAATTCAACTTTACCTAATTGCACTGCCAAAAGTATGAATTGAAAATTGAGCTGTGGTTGTACATTTACCCTGGAGCTTTTGCTGCAAGAGGTTCGCAAGTTCCGACTCAAGCGTTATCCATCAAGCGGCTACGCAAATTCTGGTGCTACACAAAACTTTGAGCGAGGCACAGACGAAACCTAAGCCTCCGTCTGCTCGAGCACATAACTTAAGATACAGAGTATTCACCGCCACTGCGACCTCCGCTAAGTAATTAAAAGATCGAGCAATTGATACGATGCAGTTTCAAACGGAGTAAGAAATTCAACTGTTGCTTGAATGAGAGACGCTCATCAAATGCAGCTGTTAATAGCAGAGTCGCAGAACCTCCAAGTGAGTTACCGTTGAAACGAATAGAATTGAACTGAAAAAACTGAACGTTTCAATATCTGCTGTGCTGAGGATGTCAAATACATAAAGCCAAAGAACTACACAATGCTATGGTGAACAACATCGCGGATCACTGAACGCACTATGCTAAAAGGAGGTTGGGCCACCAGAGATTGAAGAAATTCATTAAAACCAGCCTACTGTAGCTCGGAGAAATGCGTCACTACTACGCTCACGAGGGTAAAGTGATCGATCACTATAATGTGGGTTCACGAAGCAGATTAAACCTTAAACGCATCTATGAAGTCAATCAAAACAAGCCAATGCAAGTAACTAGTGTCAATGCAGTCCTAGGGGATAAGGAAGCGTAAAACCTTGCGCAGCTTTAATTTAAATGAAGTGGATTGTCAAGCCGTTCGTAAGAAAAAGCGCTCCACTAAATCCAATTTTCGCACTACAGACGAGTACCTATTTACCAGACTAGCGCGGTAATATGAGAAACGCCTAAACGTTAAAAAAGTATATGAAGTGTTAAATTAAATTTGAAATTTTCTGGTGCGTAGAAAAATATTGCTGGCCACACTCTATAAGAGTAGGCTGCGTTGTTTTGGGCTGTACACCACGATCCTCAAACCTCAAGTCTCATATCTGTACATGAATGACAACCAAAACTAACGACCTGTAAATCATGCTCCATGATTTTTGCCCTCTCACGAACACGAAGCGTTGCTCAATACGATAGGGAATTGGCAAGCCGCGTAAGCCGACTCACAAAGCCTTAGTGCACCTTAGCTGATCATTACCAACATTCTATCACTACATCACCCCATAAAGGCGACCGACTGACTATAAAAGCAAAGCTCTTGCAAGCTACGTTTTATCAACAGATTAAGGTATGTACTACAATAAATGCATAGCAAACACTGCTGTGTGCAATCCATGCTCAGCAACGTCGAACTCCGGAAGAAAACTCAACTTCTGGGCAGTATCGCAACGCAGCCGTCGTCAAAATGTCTTGAGTCTACATCTTCCAACTTCATTTTGTGATAGCTGGTCGAAGATGCTGTTTTAACGGGGCGATTCAGGGCATAAAAGAGAAAGAAAACTCTCTAGAAGGAAATGTCACTACAGAAAGATCGGCAATCGGTCGCAGCATTTGTTCGAGTCTTGAATAGGAGCTACTTCAATGCTTAATCCTTCACCGACAATTGTGAATACGTGAATGCGAAAATAAACTAGTACAAACGGTCAAAACCCGTCAATGAAGGCCATACGATTGAGTACTCACTTCATAAAGAAAAACGAAAACATAAGCTGGGAATAACTCCAAGTCAACCTAAAATATGTAGGCAAAAGGAGGGCAAATAATATGGTTTGATACACTCGTATGAACAAGGGTCGAGACAGAGCAACTGGGTGAGTGAGCAGCGACGGGATGCAATGTTGCAAAGCATGGCTGGCCGAGGAGGGGATGGTGTCGGTTCAAAGTTTTGAAGCAGCCGCCCCATCATCCTATTGGGCAGCAGCGCATACCTCCAGGGCGTCATCGCGCTCCTCGCACAGCTCCTTGCCTGTCGCTCCGAGCTTGGCCTTCGCGAAGTCATCGATGGGCAAACCCTGCAATGATTGATAGGTCATGAGTGTTTTTGCACAGCCTCTGCAATGATTGATATATCATGAGTGTCACTTGCTATCAGCATCATACCTATTAAGAATAAAGAAACCACTTTATGGACGAAGAATAATTATGCAATAATCCAGTAATGACCTCGCACATGAAAACCAGTCACAAAAAGTAGAGAAAGTTCAACAATGAGCACTTCCATAGGTGACGAAACAAAACTGGTTTTGAATAACTGAAACCTGTCCGTAACTCTGCAACGTTGAGGAAACTATTCAAACTACAAGGGGAAAAATTACCTCCGCACTCTATCAGAACAGACAGTCAGCTCCGCGACAGCTACGCGAAGATTGACCGAAGCAAAACCGAGAAGTGAAAATAAATCTTGACAAACGCGTCTCAAGAATTTTAACATCGAATAACTACAGTATGAGCCCAAGGATTGAGCATCTCCGATATCACTCGACTTGACCCAATCAATGTCCGACAGAGAAGTCGGTCACGTTGAATCCGATATTTCACTCCCCCACCCCTGGAGGGAACACGACAAAAACAACAATTATTACAACACAACTGGAGCGGAGCCTCACCTGAACGATGCTCCACTTGCCATCCTTGATGGTGACCGGGAAGGAGAACATGACGCCAGGCGCAGTGTCATAGGAGCCGTCGCTGAACACGCCCATGCTGACGAAGGTGCCCTCTGGGGTGCCGTTCCACCAGGAGGACATGTGGTCACAGGCTGCCTTGGCTGCCGACATGGCAGACGACAGCTTGCGGGCAGCGATCACGGCACCTCCGCGCTTCTGCACCGTCTGTCAACAGAGTGCATCGACTAAAACATGGTAACCGGTTCGTCATGGTTAGAGGTTCGGGACACAAATTGAAGTCATCATACAAAACGCACTGAAAGTTCTCGTAGTCCGACACATTAACTCACGGTGATGAAGTCTCCCCTGATCCAAGCATCATCGTTGATGGCTTCGTACACAGGCTTGCCGTTGACAGAAGCGTGTCGCACGTCCGGGAACTGCGTGGACGAGTGGTTGCCCCAAATGATGCAGTTCTTCACTTCCGCCACGGGCACGCCCACACGCGCCGCGATCTGAGCCTGGGCACACAATCGAGTCAACTAACGAATGACCGACACTCTGTCGAGTCAACACACGCAGCCGTACCAAGCTACTTAAGGTACGATCAATTCAAGTAGTGATGTGCCGATTCTAAAATCTTTGCTGATGCAGATTCTTTTAATGTTCTCGAGTTCATATCGGTAAACAAAATCATAAAGTAGAATTTTTATCCATTTTAAAAACAGTAACTTATAATTATCATGAAACATATTTACCAATTATAACATGACGCCGCCATGCTAGATTAAACTTAGTTTCACATAATTGTAATATTAAAAGAAATAAAACGTGTTCAGAGTCAGTTTCATTAGAAAATACGTCAACGCTACAAATGAGGGAAATCCATAAGATCTCGGTATGTATCGATCTTATTGCACACTCGTGCAAAATAAATAATAATTAAACTTGATGAGAAAATGATACAGCAATTCATCAGATTGTCAGCTGCAACCCTGTAGCGTGGCGTGACCTGCTGCCCTTGTGACTGCCAGAAAAAATGTGAACACTCAACAAGTGGCGAGTATATGCTCCAAAACAAACAATTGGACCAGTACGTCGCTCAAGAAATTATTCAAACAGCAAGTTTGTTTAAAAAACTACACGTGCGTGCTCGTATACTATTGGACTCGTACAGCGCAATTGATAGCGTGCTTGCCTCCTATGTGAAAAAAATGTCTAACTCGATAGTTCTTCCCTCGGAAAAGGAGGATTAAATGCGATATTTCAGCCATGAGCCATTTCTTCTCCCCACGAGGTATCCACAGGACAGTTCTGAAACTGAAGCATGTAAGAAATGTATGTTCAAGTTTCATAAAGCACATATAAAAACTTTGTGCTGACCAGTCGTTTAGATTATGAAGTGCAATGAAAGCAGCAATAACGAAAGTTCGGGATAAATGTGAGTTCCGTAGCGAAAATGAACGTGATAAAAAAATTTATTGAGAAAATATTTTACTGGCCAATTACCTCCATAGCAGCAACAAATTTAACTAAAAGACCTCACCACTAGCTTCGATTTAGCCGTGGAACCTAACGCAAGCTGATTGAACAAACGTGCTGACATCAAAAACTTACGACAACATGCACTTTAAGGTAACAAAAACACAAGCAGATACCTGAGCCCTGTTCTGGTCGAGCCTGGTCATGGCGGAGAAGTTTTCCTTGGGGATGCTGGGAGCGTACTGGGCGCAGATGAGGGCGTTGGTATTAGCAGGGTTGCCCACCACCAGCACCTTCACGGTCTTCTTGGCGTACTTGTCCAGAGCCTCGCCCTGTGTGGAGCCCATCAAGGGTTAGCCAAGAACAAGTGAAAAGGGGCTAGCAGTAGTCCAGACTGGTGCGCATACCTGGTAACTCGCAAGCGCCGTATTACAAACAAGTGACATGAGTAGTATAAGAAAACCTGTAAGGCACAGTCACTTTATTTTCATTAAAAGATCTACACAAGGAAAATAAATTTCTGCAATGACAAAAAGTATCAAGGAACAAGTTGTAGGCTTAGCTTCTTCATTACTCTTCCTGTCAGATCAGGTTCGTCGTCTGAGAACTAAGGAGTCACTAAAGTAACGGCAGATGGTGGGCATGAAAAGCCATTTGTGAACCTTGCACTCACCTGAACCTTGAAGATCCTGACGTTAGCAGACAACAGGTCTTTCCTTTCCATGCCTTCCTTACGAGGCATGGCACCCACCAGGAAAGCAGCATCAATGTCATTGAAGGCCACAGCAGGATCGTCCGTGGGCACAACATCTGTAACACAGAGTGATAGAACAATGTTTGGAATGGCGAGGATGGCAAGGAGATTATGGCACCTTCGCACCATAAAAGTCACATTGAGCAAGTGAAAAAGTTCTCTGTAACCATAAAATTGAAACTTTCAACTTGAATAGCTTAGTAACCTCCAATCACGCAGAAACTTGTGAAATAGAAATGGAGAGATTTTAAGGGCACATGAAAATGACAGAAAATTATATTAAAATGTTGCACATTTTAGCATTGTACTGGATGAAATTTCAATTAAAGCTCTTATTTCTGATGATACAAGTTAACATGGATATTGCAGAAAAATTACCTTACGGTGACTAAAAAGTAAGTAGCTTTCATTTATTCTCATTTCAACTGTTGATGCCTTATGAGCACAGTCAACTAGGCATGACTCGATTGACTCCACCTCAAGGTAATGCATTCCAGCAAGACCAACTACTCCCACTCTAGTGCTTAGATTTGTTAAGTGTCTAATTGCATGGGACTTGCAGAGTGTACAGTAGCCCTAAACTGGACCACTTTTTTTCTTTCTGGCACCTCAACAGAGCAATTGATAGAAAAATTGCAGTCAGTAGAAGTAGGTTTTTCACATGAAGACTACTAAAATACTCTCACTGAGAATAGACCAGTATTTACAATTAGAATTTGCCTCTTCTTCAATCTCATTCTACTGAAGCCCCATAAATACTTGTAACCAGGCCAACTTTCAATTCATTTTGTCCTCATCTAAACTTAATGTATGAATAGGTCCAATATATACAGCTTTCTTTACACATTCTCATTTCTTACATCAAAACCATTATCCATAGAAATATTCTGATGTACTATATTAAACTGCCAAGATACTTTTTCTCCATACATTCCAAGTGAGTCTCCACACCCAACAGAATCAGTGAAATACACTCTGAGTCTCTCACACAGAGTCAATGCATACATCCTATAGAAAATTATAATAATTCATACCATTTTTCTTCTATTTGCAGCAGAAATAATTGAGGTTACATTAAACATAATCTACTTTAATGAAATAAAGTTATTACCAAGAAACTTCATTAACACCTTTCATTGTGGCTAACATCACTCCCATTATTTAAACATGTACCTTGTTCATTTGCACAGGCATTTATAAAACTGTTCACTTCATTTATCAGCCTTTGATGCATTTCACATTAACTACAACCTCTCCACTTACACAGGTATTCAACTGATCAGCCTACTCCAGACCCAGGAGGACCTAATAAGCTCGCATTTCTTTCTGCAACACAATCCAAACATTACTAATCAAATGCAAGCAGCACAAGGGACTTCTAAAGCCAGACTCTTCACTATTAACTCTTCTCATACTATCAACACTTTACTATTAACTTTTCTTCTGCTAATAATCAACATCATGGCTGCTACAGACAACTACATTCCTACACATCTAATCGGTTCTCATATTAGGAATCAAACATGCACTGCATGGTACAATTAACAACCATGGTACTTTGCAAGTAACTGCATGAAAATCCAACTGCCATCTCACCACATCAACAGTTATACCTGCCAACCTTAGTGCCCAGATTATTTACAACATTCTACACAGTCAAAAAAATATAAAGCTGCTTGACACAAGCATCTGCAAAGTACCTCTGACACAGGGGAGAGCACAGTCAGCAATTTCCATGCAGACACCGTTGAGGGCAGTCATCATGGGGGGTATGTCCAGGAGGTGTAAGGAAACTGGCGTGTTGGGGCCAAACACAGCCCCTGAGCCAATCATGTACACCAGAGAGTAGCCAATCTGGCCAGCAGCACCAGTAATGCATACTTTCACGGGAGATGCCTGACAAACCAAAATGAGTCGGTAATTGACAAAATATTTATCAATTATTTGGTACAATTGTTAATAAACAAGCAACATTATGCTAAGCTTATAGTTCACAGCATATGGCAAGTCTACTTTGTTGGAATACCCCAAACAGTGCCACTTACTATACAGCATTGATTTAAGCCTCATTTTGTAGTACTTTGGGTTGTAAAGAATAGAAAAATACTTGTTTAACAAGGTTTGAAAGCCTAGAAAAGATTTATAAAATCATGCACAAATACTATTATATCTCTACTAAGATCTTATACAAACTCTACGAGAGTTAAAGACAAGTTATCACAAGCTACAACTACTCTTTTCTTTCAAATAGTTGGGTTATGTCAAATTTAATTATCAAACCAAACCTAACATTGTCAGGAGGATGGCAAGAGTAAGAAAATGCATAGGAGAGCAGGAGCCCAATGCACACCATAATTTGAGCAATGCAAACTAATTTTTAACTACTTTTCCTTGTCCTAAACTAGCTTTATACATCCTCCACCCTCTAATACAGAAATACTACACAACTAAACTAAAATCAAGGCTATAGAGTAAGTGGCACAATTGGCAGACTAGATTGAGATGAGCTACATAGTTATCCAGTCCTTCAAACTTCATCCACATACTTGGCAAGCCGACGCTCAAATTATAATGCTGATTTTCACACTTTGAAAAATAAGTCCTTTTAAGAGATTTGTAGAGAATTCAATTGGCATCCATCACCAATTATCAGAATAATTCTTGTGCAATTGCATATCTTAATAATAAAGCCTCGTAAGCTATCAGAGCAATTATTTTCTATTTAAATATCAATGGTGTACTAATACTATCATTTAAACTTTAGATTCACAGGTTTGTCACAATTTAAAACAACATATTTGTTGAGTTATTTGGAAGGCTCATCTTTTATACATTATAGTAAGCAATAGAGAATAGGAATATTTCAGTAGTTTTTATATTCATAACACATAATTAATAAAACAGATACTCCAGGAAAAAATCATTAAAAGTAGGCATAACCTACTGAAAGATAATTGTGCAACGACTTTGAAAATGTAATATTTTTCAGATATATTTGAGCATGAATAAGGTTAAAATTTACCTTACTGCAGTGAACTGCACCAAAGATCTTACCAGTCATACAGCCTTTGTTTTAGTACCATTGGATGGGATTTTTTTTTCTGTACAGCAGAAATCCATTTTTAGACGCATTTAAAGCTTAACATTCTTATACTAATGCAACATAATGATGTGAACCCAAAATGAGAATGTGCAACACATTCTCACAGCCTGATTACCTGTATTCTCTGGTTATGTTATGTCAAATTGACAAAACTAATTCATCTTATCTTTTATTTTTTGTTTTACTATATAAATAATTTCTCCTAATTTATTCTTGTAATATACCTTTTCAAAATAGGTCTCAGACACTCAGAAAAAAATTATATTCCATGACACTAAAATGAAGACTGCACAAATAATATGACGCTAGGTAAGATTAACCACAGTCGAGTAAATATTAGCCAGAAATAATTTAAGACATGTGTATATCCAAACACCCATATGATAGAGCTTTCAACGTATACCAGTGAGGGGAAAGGGGGCGGAGTGGCGGGTGAGGGGTCAGACAGGTGAACGAGTCGAGTCGCCCCCTATGGGTGTACTTTACACTTCAATGTTAGAATACTAAATTTCTTCTCCCAGGTGAAAGAATAAAATAAAATATTGTGTACCGAATTCAATCAGACGCTTAATGAAGTCGTGTGCATGTAAATTTATTATTTCAAAACCCCTCGACACTCTGGAGCCAAAGCCTGGGCTGACCTTGATACTGCAAATACGCGATTTCTTAGAAAATGTTCGCGAACACATTTGAAATGATTATTTCTTGTTAATATGTACGTCATAAATACCTAACTTTGGGCAAGGTTTGATACTCACCATTGTAGGTGAAGTTTATCAACCTGTATAATGCGAATTGATCTGGTACAAATTTGAGCCGGCCTTTACAACTGCGGAGTACTCGGGAAGATAGAACGGAACAACGTATACTTCATTATTCTTTTGCCACCAGAGGGAGCCCGTTAGGAATTGAGAAAACATTTAATTTTCAAAATGTGTAGAAGAACATTTTGTTTGTTAGTTCTTTGGAATGAGTTTTCACTGGTTATACTACTCTAGTGTTACACTTGATATACATATTCTCTTCAGTCTTTCGTGGAGTCACACTATATTACTGTTGATGAATTGGCATTGAATAAACTTCTTCCCCTCAAATATTCCTATAGCCTGTTAAAAAGGTCTGAGACAGCTGGGTTAAAGAAAAATTGTATTTTACAATTAAATATTTATGAGCGATTTAAATGACATAACTTATTTATTTTGAAGAGACGTTTTTTATTTTCAACCAAGTTGTCTACAAGTTTACATTCAACAAAGTCTCCATGGCGTACTGCTAGCGTAATGGTCTTGTTACCGTATGGATCCTGGTTCTAATCTCGGCTCAGACAAAGCATTTTAACGTAAGCAGGGAGTACATCCCTTGGTAAAGGAAGTTCAATCCACGCGTTTCTCACATCCCTCACCGTGCTAGAAGCTGTAAGAGATTGGAAGTTCAGCCTTTCAACGTTTTGGAATTAATAAAGGTTTTTTTATAATCGAACAATATTTAGAATTGTGTCTGCAGCATCATTTATTACTAGCAGGACACGTGGAAACTCCATGGAATGAGAAGTACAGTTAATCAACAAATATGTTTCGATAAAACTGAAACTTTTCTGGATGGCGCAAAGAATTAGTGTTTTGGACGGAGAAGAAAGAAAATCGTTTATTCCGAAATCAGTCACTTACAAGCAGCGGTGTGCAGCGCTACTTTGAATGTAGCGGCCGCTACATTTCTAAGTAGCGCTGCCCAGCTCTGCTTACAAGGCATAGCACAATCGGATTTCAAAAACTACAAAATTAAAATTATGTGTGGAAGTCGAATTGAAACTTTTAATTGTGATTTTCAATTCGGAGATAAGTACCAAAAGATAAAGTTAACCAAAATTATCGCATAATTTTAGGCATATCTCTCTAAGCTCAAACGTGCAATTATGAATTTTGAACGGAAAACCTTAATTTTTAGATAAATAAGATAGTTGAGCTTGTAACAAATTGTGCGGAATGAGACATTGATAATTTAAATTAGAGTTGTAGCATGACAGAATGATTTGCGCTATCTAGTTTATGCGAACGGTGTGATATGAGTTCACAGTTGTACTGCGTAAACATATGCTATTAGAGAGAAAGACATAATAACTTATTCCTAAAATATGTGATACACCTGACACAAGGCATGGTAAATCAATTGACAATAACTAAGCAATAATTCAGTGGCACAATAACAAATGCAAATGATATTAATACTTTAAACTATGATTTCTAATCTGGTAGCTGATCGTCCTCTCACAGTACGATGTGATGAAAAATCTGCAAAACTTAAATTACCACAAAAATTCGCTGACTACTTCATCCCAGATAGAAAAATCGAAAGTCGCATTAAAAGACAAACGACTAGAATGAGAACATACTGCTAGACGTGTTACTTGATACATGGAGTGAAATATCGATGCTTTAGAGTTCTTAGAGCTGTGTTTTTTTTAAATAACAATAATTGCCCATATCGTGATTCCCGCGAGGTGCTTCGAACATTGTCACATGATACTTTTGAAACAAATTATGGTAAAAGAATCGAGTTGCAAATGATGACGAGTGTGAATGAAAAAGTCTGCGTTTCACTAGGCTTCAACACAATTAGGAATCGATATTTTAAAATATAGGTGTATCATAACAAATCCTTAACGGTTCTAGATCCACACCCTTGCACGACGCTAGCTAGCTTTGCCACGATAACTCTGCACTCGCACTGTGAAATTACCGTTGAGAAAATAAAACATGTATTTTGAGACAGTGGTTTCAAGCGGTTTCTAGAAGTTTTGTTTATAATTATAACATAACAGAAACATCTTGGAGTGAACGACGCTAAAGCAGATTCCGATGCTCAATTTGGATAAAGGTTTCGCACCCACTAGCTCTTGCACGACGTTAGATGGACAAGAAAACTAAACGCATATTTTCACACATATGTAGAAGTTGTGTTCATGAACACAGAACAAACATCTTAGGGTGAAGGACGCTAAAGTAAACTTTGAGGCTAAGATGGAAACATGTGCGGATATCCACGCATATATACACTGATACATTGATATGTATACGTGTGCGCTATTGCTGAGATTCAAAATGACTAGACACTTTTTCCTTGAAATCGTTTGGTGACCGGAGATTTTCGAGGTACAAAAGAAGATTACTCAATAGCGAGGCTCCTGAGATCGACAGAGCTTTTTGCCTTATGTCGGATGATCGGTAGCTTAGAAGGACATCATTTCTATCATTCTGTTTTTTATTTACAGCATTGGGAGGCGGGAATTTTACAATTGTTGCATTGGTCTGAGGCAGGTATAAAGAGGAGAAAACATGTAGTGCTTTACGAATGAGGAACCTTTCCTGTAAAGAGATCCAGCTCAATCTTTTTAGGAAGGGGGTGGCATGATCACATTTCTTAAAATTACCGTCACAAACTACCCATAAAATTCAGTAAATATATGTTTAATAAAATTTCTATAACAATAGTGTCCCTTGTATTCCAAATTTAGACCTGACACAAATGAAATTAAATAATATGTACAAATAAATTCTCAGAAAGTAATATTGGGCTAAATAGTTCAATCCAAATAATAAAATCACATAGTAAGCGACAATTTTTAATGCACTCCTTCAGTCTTACTCCTCTTGCAGACAATATTCTCAGTTAAAGTTCGTTCTCTTCTCTTTCCCTATTTATCAGTGAAAGTGCTGTGCCGCTCAAAATACTGCACCCGCTCTTTCTCATCCATATTTTTCCTTCTTTGCTGGGAGAAATTTCTTTTCTGCTCGAGGTACTGTGATTTCTGCTCCTCGCCCAGATTTCTATTCATGATTTGCTTCCTTCGACTGTCTCGCTGAAGGCACTCTCCACGTTGCACATCCTTCGTTGCAGCTCGCCTCATTCGCTGACTCAATATCACCCTTTATCAGCAATGACTTTGGAGTACC
>VOMN01085247.1:0-11340 GCA_014899125.1 Orchestia grillus
GCCTTACCGTGTAGTCTCGCTATAGCCTTACCGTGTAGTCTCGCTGCAGCTTTATCGTGCAGTCTCGCTGCAGCTTTATCGTGCAGTTTCACTGCAGTCTCATCATGCAGTTTCCCTGCAGTCTCCCTGCAGCATTACCTGATCCCCAACTAAATCAGTGGAAATGTAATGCTACAATAAACGCTCTCTCGATTTCGAACTTTATACATTAGGTAAAAATTCCGCTCAGTTAAAATAAAGCTTTATTTACACATCTGTTTCTTTGAGCTTCAATCGATATGTAAGTGCAAACAGCTGTATGTTCAGGGTGTCATAAACAGCGCTACCACACGTTCATTTTCATTGAATGCTTATAGAATAGCATCAAATTAGTTTGCAATGTTTATAACGCAAAACAATAACGTATATATCGTTTCTAGTCAGCTGATATTCACATATTGTGATAAATAATTGAAGTATATTTTACGTGTAGATGAAAACTACATGGTCAATTGTCATATAAAAATACTTTGCTCCGATAATCTCCCCGTGCGTCGTTTACGCCAGGGCTTCCTAGCGTTCTCTAAGAGGTGTACAGACTTCAGTACTCTTACGATGGTGCACAGCAAAACACTCGCAAACACCACAGAATGGGACTTTCGTCTGTCGCTGTGAAGAAGTAAGGAAATGAGTTTGTAGTTCAGCATCAATAATTCATAGTTACATCTTTGAACGAAGATGTTCATCATTTTTTTGAGATTTTAGTCCGTCCAGAATATTTGAACTTAAGCGTTGCGCCTCAGCGAAATGTTTTAAGGAGCACGCTGGGTTCTACATTCAAGGCAATTCTAAGGTAGCAGCTAAACCTTGGTATAGTGCTACCAAGGACCAACTCTTATGATCCTAGTCTTAACATGTCTGTATGTGATACTCCTTCAAATAAAGTTCCCATCAGTCTTTATCAATGCATTTTCTTTGACGCGCAATTTGAAGCGAGCTCCTCTTAACAAGTTCTGTGCTGGTTGGACAAAGATGCGTGAAATAGAGACTGAGGACTCGCTGCTCAGCGTTCTGTAATTAGAGGCGATATTTCTAGGCCTGGTTTTGAGACGTCACGAGCAGCTACTGAGATCTTTGCCTCCATGTTGCTCATGTCCTTCACGCCCGAATCCAAAGACATAGCCCCTTCTAATCCTATAAGATTAGAGTTGTTATTCTATGCGATGAACATTGAGATTATTTTTTTTCATGAGCAAAATTCAATTTTTTCGCATTTCACATCGTGAAAATACAGTGCGACCGAACTTTACGTCGAGTAAAAATTGATTTCTGACTTTCAAATTTCTCGTTATGGGAACGCCGCAGCCAATCATCTCTTCAATAGGTACTGCAGTGCCCAATAATGCTTTCGGGTCTCCATCTGAACACTTGAGAGGGCGCCAGCTGGCCGAGCGCTGTCACCAGCTGCAGCAGACGGGGACAGCACTGGCGGGAGGCGCCAGATGGCTCGTCCTGAGGCCTCTGCTGGCCGTCCGAGCTCTAATGACTACTTTTTGAGAGTTAAATAGTATCTATACTCTACAAAAATACTTCACATTTTGTTTCTTTCTTTTGGGGCGTGTAAACGTTTGCGTATTTACGCATTGGAGGAATGAGATGGAAGAAAATTCCCGGATATGTATTTCCAATCAATGAGACTGTGTCAGAGAATGCAGTCCGTATCATCATAACAGAAAATAATATTATTTCATAAGAAAGTTTCTCTCTTGGACATCTTATAAAGACACGTATAACAATAATATTAATGCAGCCAGTTACTTTATCATGCTCAATAGAACGCATCGAAATCACTGCGCTCGAAAGTTCCTCCAACTGAGCGGTGTTTTCAATGGAGAGAGCTACTGTTTCAAACGTTAGGAAATCGTTTACGGTTGGCGGTACAAGGTTGGTCGAGTTATGTTCGCTTGATGTACAAGACACAATAGACCAAAACACGGTTACTCAATACCAGAATTTGATTCAAGACTTCGTAAAACTCGATAACTACAACGACAAGCTAACCGCGTCTTTAATATTCGCCAATGTGCAGTAACTTGTTCAAGCACATGGGATGAAAAGGATGAATTGAAATTAGACATTGATTGCATTGGAGACTGAATGAACAAACACGGTTTTCTCTCTTCACACTAATGAATTCGCAGCGCTGTCGACGTCGACTGAGAAGTAAGTTTGTGCTACGCACAACGTTGTAAGAAGCCAGAGCTCACAACCTAGTGCATGTATTTACACTCGAGATGACGTACATGTTGATTTTCGTATAAAAAATATCCAGGATGAATTTCAGATTTTTCGATAAAAAAAACGGAAAAAATATTTTCGAAATTATCTTCTTCACATCACCCAGTTCGTACGTATTGTGCGTCTCTTTTTCTTATTGGAAACTTTTACTTCTTACTCCCATGGGAAAACCCGCCTACTCGTGTACAAAAAAAAAGGTAAGCAGGTAGTTTCCAGGGAGTACATAAGCGCGGTACTCACGCAAGGTGCATTCATTCATTCGCCCGCAGTCGTACGACCAGCAATACAGCGTTCAAAGCTACCTGAAGTGGACCGCTTCTTGAGCCCATCACTCTTGGTTTCTGCACACAGTCGCCTCCACGTCCCTCCAAGATGCCTGTGATCTTCGCTTGCATTGACTTCACCCTTGAACATACGCTAGCGTACACTTCTCCCTCGAGTTACGTCGACGTGGTAACGCTTTCGCTTCCGTTTAACATGGGAAAGTTCACTGGACTCAAAAAGGAATTCCGTGAAATTGTGGACGAACTTTACAAGTATTTGTGCAGTGAGGACCCTTCGGAAATGATGTTCGAGGTCAAACGTCGTACTCTCTACGGCTGCTGCTACTTCAACAGATTGATTGCCATCAAGTCTAAAAAAGGCGACTTTTTATCGGCGTTCCTGACCTTTGACATCCTTCAGCAACTCCACCTAGATCTGCAATTCATATAATTTACAAATTTTTATTGAATACATCACAGAGGAAAAGCGTGGAAGATTCTTTACACTGGAATCGACGTCCCAAGCTGCAGCTGAAGCACGACGTCCCAAGCTGCAGCTGAAGCACAACCCACGTGATCAGAAGTATCTGCTGCAGCGAATGTTTACTCTCCACGCCAACTTCCAAAGTTAAATTTAAACTCTCCGGAGTATTTTCGTTCAGACCAACATAAATTTAATGTATTTTTTAATCTTAAGCTAAGGGTTTGTTGTCAGTTTCATACTTTTCATTCACTTGTTGCCGAGTATTGATGCTTGTTGTAAGTGACTATTTCTTGCGGTTGCAATTTTGCAGGTCTCTTGTGAGATTTTCATCTATAATTGACCATTACTTAGTTTCAGAGCTCTTGTGATCTGTTGTCAATCTAGGCGAAGTTACTAATGCTCTGATAGTTAATTTTTCATGATTATCATGAAAATTAATCCGGACAGAGGGTTTTGATCCCAGGAATTCAAGTTTCTGCCTCAGCCAATCCCTTCAGAGCTACATTTCGTGTCGTTGCATCGTACATGACTGAATAAAATCAGCGGATATTCATTTTTCTCGGTAAATTAATAACTGATGTATTGCGGTAGAACAATGTATGTTAATGCATTTTTTTGGATTAAGAAATTGTTGTTCAAATTCTAGACCATGAATGTAAAGGTGATTACTGTGCCCTTATAAATAATAATAAATAATTTATATGCAATTCTCTTTACCTTATCCCTCGTTTTTTATGACGCGTCAGAGGTACTCGAAAATAAAAGGATCGTACAACTGGGCTGAACAAATGCATGAATGCATATAACTTTGACCATCTAATATGCAGATTTGTTCAGCCTAAACATGAGTTACAACTCTATTTATCCGATTAGACGTTTACTTTTTCCATCAAAATGATCCACAGAAGAAAATCTTTGAGCTGTGCACTATGATTTTCATTCGATTGACTCGGAAAACTCGCATGAATGATGATGGCCTTAAAATCGAGTGGTGAGTGAAAGTATTCCCTGAAAATGAGCTTGTTTTTTCGTAAAATTGCTGTTACTGAGAACTTCTGAAAGTCTACAACAGCTCTTCCAACATGCACTCAGCTTGTCTTCTTACAGTGCAAGCAATTTTCTTCACGAACACTGCAGTGCACAGAGATGTTACTAGAGGGTTTTAAATTTTCTTGCACGAATTATATCGAACTCGGACGCTGCTTCCCTCCGCTGTAGTTCCCAAACTAAAGGAAAGCCCTTCACCCAGCAGTTCAACTTCGACCTCGGTGGAGTAAGGAAGGCACTCCTCTCGTACTACCGTCGATCAGTTGCTGATGCTAATACACTCAAATGTTGCACCTATTGGAGTTAAACTCGAATTTATGCTTTAGATTGATAACATGAAGTTCGGAGAAATTATCAACATAATAATGACATCGCTGAATTCATGGAAAAGAACAATGCATCTAAGAGTTGACCCTGAGTGCACTAGGGAGATAATTGCAAGTGTAGAAAGCAAGTGTCGTTACTCGCTTAGAGTTCATTCTGAAAATTCATGAAATCTAAATTTGTAAAAATTTAGGATTTCATGTTGTATCTTAGTTTACGTTTTTTAGTATCACTTTGAATATATTTTCAAATAAAATATTAGAAATGATACAAATTTATCACTTTAGTGTGTGATTGCAAATTTTTCAAAATTTGGAAAATTTTCTACTCCCGCATGAAAAATTTCTTCTAAGCCCTTCATGCGCGAAAACTTTTGCAATAAAACAATGACTCCAATGACTTAAAGCTATAACTGCGGACAAGCGTGGTCAGGTTTCTGCTAAGGAAAAATTTCAAACCTAACAGTTTGGCGACCAACACGACGCAACTGTCCCATTTCATGAGGATGCTGCTTGTTTTCGCAATAATATAAATACAGTTTAACGGTAAGCAGACATAAGGCTGCAAAATTTTCCTCACACAAATATATTTACAGCCTCATCGTAAAAATAATTCGTTCGTCAAAAGAACACGAGATATTAAAATATTCGGTGCTAAATCCGTGGACTTTTCCGCTGGGAAATTTGGAAGAGCAGTCCTTTTTTTTTGCACGCGTATACACTTGCTCTGCCTAGCCACTAGACTCGTATTAAGCCGCCAAATTCTGTCGGAATTAAAAACAATTTTGGAGAACACATCTTGAAATGAATGTGGGAAATGACTTTAGTGAACTGCAAAAAAGGTAGTGACGGCTGGCGAAGGAATTTTTATTGCAATAGTTACCTACGTTTTTAATATTCATTTCATCATGTAGGTTAAGTATTTGGAAACACCCACTGGGTTTGATATTTATTATCCAAGCTTTTGCATGCTTAAGCAGCGTGCGTTTTCAAGGGACGAAGAACGAGAATTTTGGACTTTTTAACAAAACATGCGACCCGTATACAGGATACTTCGCTCGAGACCTGAAATTTCACTTGAAAAGTGGCGAAGCGTGACGGAACGGTACGTACGTAGGCACAAGCGTATTATTATGTAGATGTTCAAATTAACCATTGTTTTTAACGTTAAGAACAATTTAGATAATAACAGAAGGGACTCAGAACAAATCGGTTACAATCGGAAACTGAGGGGAAATTTGACAGTAATATTTCTGTCATAGTCCACGCCGGCCAGTTGCAAAGAGGACACTAGGACGAGCGAAAGAGCTTGTGGAACGACAGCTTGATATTTAATGCATTCGCACAAACCAAAAGCGAGAGAACTGAAAGACGAACACCATTTGAAGACCCATGTTACGATTTCGTCCTCTGGCAATAGGAGAAGGTCGGTGTAAATATGGCGCTTGGGATTGGCTCAGAAAATTCTATGCTAAGCAACGAGGAATGAAATCAAGCATACGCTGGGGTAGGTTTATCTAAAGATATTTTTATTCGATAATTCTGTAAAATGTCTACCAAGGATTTAATATTTATATTATTGCTGGCGACGAGCTACCGTGGGTTTTGAGCCCTCCGATCAGCAGTTATGGAGTTTATTCTGAACTCCATCTCCTTGAAGAAAGTGGAGTTCATTCTGAATTCTCTCCCAGTCTCAGCTTGAAGGAAACCTTATTTTATTGACAAATAGCTCGTAAAATGCCCGAGCCGGAGCCCGCTGTCATTCGAGGAGATATCCAATGCATATTTTCAAGAAACGAGCTTTCCATCACATGCCGTAAAGCGCAGAGATATATAATTCCGCATAAAGTCCTCTGAGAGCATCGCTCACGCTCAAAATATAGAACAGCCGCTCTATAAGTATTGGGGTGAGAAAAAACAGAGATGCGTTCTGGAATAAATAAAATAGAAAAATTAAACAGAACAACACAGTAATTCAGCCACGGAAACTTAATACGAATGACTCGTCAGTCAGGAATTAAGAAACACTGAATTAAGCATCCCGTAATGTTCCACGACTTTCTTTGTAATTCACGATCGATCCGCTTTTCAATTTTTTGTATGGGTAGCATGTTTGAGGGAATCAAATTAAGTATATCTTCTGGGAGGTAATAAATAAAAGAGTACAAGGCAAAATAAAGTATGCCAAAGTTTAAAGCAGATGTCCTACTACGTACATATACGTGTATCATTTTCAGCGGACGAACACACGAATATTACGTGTCATGTGATAGAAGGGAAATGCAGGAATCGCCTCGCAGAGAACGCTAGAGAATAGCAGAAAATGGTAGAGAACAGCAGAGAACGACTGAGAAGAGCAGAGAACGGTAGAGAAGAGCAGAGAACGGTAGAGAACAGCAGAGAACGGTAGAGAACAGCAGAGAACGCTAGAGAACAGCAGAGAACGCTAGAGAACAGCAGAGAACGGTAGAGAACACCAGAGAACGGTAGAGAACAGCAGAGGACGGTAGAGAACAGCAGAGAACGCTAGAGAACAGTCTGCACGTTTGAGTCGAGTACTGTTTGACTATGTCCTGTAGCACTCAGATATCTTTCATTCCACGTAAGGTCCACATTAATACTGATTTCTACAGTAATTATTCCACAGAAAAATTGTCGCCCAGGCAATAAGGGAAATTTTGACGGTGGCGTTCATCGTACTTATTCTGCTGTGTAAGGGATGAAATACAGGAAAAATTTTAATCATTACGAAAAACGCGTGAAGCAAAAAAAAAAAATAGATCGCAATTGAAGAATTTTCGTAAGTTTGAACTACACTGCCTGAACAACTAGCATAAAGTAAACTACACCGCATGAACGACTAGCATAAAGTAAACTAAATTATTTGGGACCATTTTCTGTAGCTCATTTTATACGATGCTTCCTGTGTCTCCCTGAGACTGAATTTCTCGAGAGAAGTGAGAGATTTTAGCGAAAGTGACCCAAGCCGAGCTCAGAACAGCTTTACATCCATGGCTGGTCATCGTTGATTGTTTTTTTTTTAAATTTTTTATGCTTGGATCAAAATGGCCAGGTCCTTCGCGGTGACAACACGTCTCGCTTGTAACATTGCTAGCCCACCTCCCAGGTCGCTGCGGTCGAGTCCTGGACATCTCGCATCTCATCTCATCTCATCTCATGTAACCCAACACCTGATCTGACAGGCGATAAGGACATTCAGCACCTGGCTTAACAAATCCTAATCCCATTACCCAAGTCACTCTGCGCAGTGGATTAGCATTTACCATGGCTTTGAGCGCTGGTTTACGGCGTTAGACTCGTTATTAAAGATACGTACGTTGCGATTTTGAAGCGTTCCTATGTACGACTCATTTCTATATGAAATGCCCACACCAAAATATATTGTTCCCGTGAAAATTTTACTCATGTACATTCATCTCATAATTTGATCATTGAAATGATTATTGAAAATTTTCATCATTTTACATCATCCTGTGTCATTGTTGAATGCGAATATTTTGCAGGTTATTGTGCATCCACGTCAGGGTTGCTTGGTGCTGTGTATTCTTACTCATTGCCTAGTCGAAGGTACATGGAAAATTATAAAATATACACAGGGTCGGTTAGTTGGTGCACAACAGACACAGGTTTCCGGTAAAGTAGCAGCTACACAGCAGCAAAATCGATCTGATATATGTACACTGTGACACGTGAGTTTGTTCTCTCCCAAGAAATTCGTGGATGACTATACTGAACATTGGAATAAAGTACCAAAGTCCCTAATCGTAAATTTTGTTCGACCTTTACCTGTCAACGGTCACTGCACATATGTCGATTACGCAGACCGTGTGAAACCACCGTCGGATGCCTCGACAGCGACCGATAACAGTGCAAAACAGTTAGGCTTGAACCTCAGAAAAAAACATGGAAAAAGTACAACTCACGACTTACAACTAAAACTGTAAGGTGAAATTCTGAAAAATTGTCACATTTTTGAACTAGTACTGAAAGGTTTGCTGGGTGAAATTCATCATGACTTCAAACATTAGAAATGGTTAGGCAATATCTCCTGTGTGGGCTAAGTTAGCTAACCCAAACGAAGGACATCTGTTTACAAAAACTGCTTCACCCCATAAAGATCACTATCAAGATTGATGGGCATAAGAAATAATACAGTTTAGTCTCAAACTTTCATGGTTATGCTCAAAACTTGGGTGACTAGGCACAAAAGGGCGTAAATGGGAACGACTGCTTTTGAAATCCTGTAGTTCGTTTACTTCAAAAATAAGTTTTTTTAGGGTTCAGGTCAGGGTAATCGAGTCCTCGAGGAGGCAGGTGAAGGCTTTTTTTTGGTTAGACATAATGGAATCCACCATGAAAAAGTGGAATGAAAGGTCTGCATATAATGAATGAAGCCATCTGACCCACACCTACACCATCTCCAATTGGGAAAAATTTGACATCCTAACGACAAACAACCTTCTCCCCCCAAAAATTCTCACCTTTTTTTTCAGGTACCAAATTCACAAGAATACTGTCTTCGACTCCTACACTGTGAACACCAGCATGACAAATGATAATAGCTGAAGCTGTTTCCCGTGTGTACACGTCTAGACTAAATCTTTGTAGCTTATTTGGACGAATTTTTGTGGTACGAAACCTGTTGGATGTTTGCTAAATCTTTTCGATCTACTTCGATAATCTAATATATACTTCTTATTTAGCTAAATATTTGTTTTTAAACAAGCCTGGTGGCGTAGTCTTTATACCCGTACTTGCTTGCGTGCACGCATGGTGCGATCTTGCAGCTTGTCCAGAGATTCAATCGCTAAAAAAATAACTCAAATATTTCATTTAGTTGACAAATAAAACGTACATAGATATCTACATGGGAGCACGTCTATTGATTATCGATGGATATTTTTGTAAAGCCTTACAAACCTCCGTTACTAATTTTGATTGGTGGGCTAGTCGTCAGTAGTCGCGTGTTCCTTTGAGATGCTGCTGGTAAAACTTTTTGAACTCACTCAATGTACATGCAAGACGGATTCTGCTTGCTCGGTCGTTGTCTCGAGGCACTCAGACATTTGCTACACACTTCCATGACGAAGTTTCTCCAGAATACTGTAACTATATAGTCCTCAAAGAACAAACTTCATTTCAATATAAAGTTGTTCTGCCCCCTGCTGGGCAGCCCAGGCAATAAAACCCCGCGGTTCTTCATTCCTTAGGAAATGTAAGGTTTGCATCCGTATTCAACCCGGCATCTTCACCAAACTTTTTTCATGAATATTGAACAATCAATACTAAGCGAGGCACTTCAACCAGTTTTGCATTATTTCTTCGTCTTGTGCAGCTATTCGATACTAGCGTCAGCCATCGCGTAGCAAAATTTCTTCCAGAGGTTTTTCATCCTTGGCTTCAAGCATCCCTATCCCTGTGAGGAGGCTAATATCTTCAATTCTTTGTGAAAAACCTCTTCATTTTCTTTACTTGAGTGGCTCAAAGGAGGAGGAAAAATGAAGATTCCGTCGTCTGGAGCCTTTGTCTGTTGTTCGTTGCTGGTGCTGCTGGCGTTCGCACAGTCCAGCGACGGCCTCAAATGCTACATCTGCAACAACTGCATCAAGTACGAGCTGAGCCAGAGCCGGCCCTGCCCTCTCCAGCAGACTCAGTGTATGGTGAGTGGCTGTGTGATGTGTGCCTCTTGTGTGATGTGTGCCTTTTGTGTGGTGTGTGCCTCTTGTGTGATGTGTGCCTCTTGTGTGATGTGTGCCTCTTGTGTGATGTGTGCCTCTCGTGTGATGTGTGCCTCTNAGTCACACGTGCAGCATTTGCCAGTCACACGTGCAGCATTTGCCAGTCACACGTGCGGCATTTGCCAGTCACACGTGCGGCATTTGCCACTCACACGTGCAGCATTTGCCAGTCACACGTGCAGCATTTGACAGTCACACGTGCAGCATTTGCCACGTGCGTTACACATACCGACACCCCTGGCGAAGTAGGCGCATGCGCTATGCTGGACATTAAGTTAGTGAGGCATGACCCAGGACGGTAGAGCGTGACGGAACGCTAACAAAGAGCTCAGCTCGAACAATGAAGGTCCTAAAAATTTGACCGACTCAGCAGCCGAAGGCGAGCCCTGCCAAGGGAAAGGTTTCTGTGGTGGAATGAGGAGGTTCCAGACGTGTGCTAACCAAGTGAGTTTTCAAATGAAGAGTTAAACTGTCAGTTCATACTAAACGCCGATTTTTAAACGCGTTTTGAACAGGCAAAATATGCCCATATTTCTAAATAGAATTCAAACGTTCTCACCATCCGCAAATTTGTGGAGCTTTTTTCCTTGAAATTTTCACAAATAAACCCTGTACTACTGCATCCGAAAAAAAAATTGAAGGCACAAATCAAATTGATAGCTTCGAAATGAATTCCATACCATCAATCGAGAGTAATTATTTTCCCTGACTTTCAGTGAACCATTTTATGTGCTCTTTCCTCCCTATAATTATCATTGAAGTAGCAGTAGCATAAAATTTTTTCGAGTACTAATCTATTGTCGAGCACCAACCTCCTCTTAACGCATCTCGACACCGCGATGACCTCTGTCAAATCTGGGGAGCGTTCCAGATTTTTGAAAGCTTTTTTGTTTGTGATGCAATTCACACGAAATTTGCGCCATCGATGTAAAATCAAAAATAAATCAGATTGTACTCGCGACATTTTTTCCGTTTTCTTCGTCTTTTTCTTCATATTAGCGATTTGAGGGTAAACTGAAGCTATTTTGAAATGAATTTTTTTCATTCATTTTCTATGTTAAGAAAAAAACAAAGACTGTTTGCGATAGTTAAACTTAATAGCTACAAAACAACGCAAAGGCTTTTTTGAATTTCTTCTTGGTTGTCCTACAAATACGGTCTGAATTTGCCTCTCATGAAAATGACAA
>VOMN01085248.1:0-11618 GCA_014899125.1 Orchestia grillus
TTTTTAGGCTATGAAATTACGTATATTTACGACCACCTAGAGAATTTTACTAGTCTAGGTCGAGGACGTGACTTTGGACCGGACAGTTTATGCCTAGCGTTAGTGCATGACGTAGGAAGTAAGATGTCAAGTTTCGATATACAGTCGTCCTCCACACAGAGCGCTAGATCGGTTCCAGCGAACAACCGCTCTTCAGTCGTCCCCAACATAGAGCAGTATCAACTAGAGCACGCATCAAATATCACGGAATATATTTCTGACGTAAAAGCAAATAAAGCGTGTTATAAGAAACAAGAAAGAAGTCCGAGCGGGTGTTGCTGGAACGTAAGCCCAAAAGCCTCGTCTTGAGGCATGTGTGAGACAGCTCGCGTAGTGTTGCAAAATGCAACACTCCAGGCCCCTGCAACACACGGCCTCCTCCAGGCTCCTGCAACACACGGCCTCCTCCAGGCTCCTGCAACACGACTTGCCGTCCAACACTGATCGCTTCACACGTTGCTTTTCTATCTTTTTGCCGGGACATCTGCAACGTAACATCAATTATCAACCAAAGTATTTTCATCAATTATCCCATAAATAGATGAAAATAGATGAATTGATTATTCCATAATTGATTTCATGAGGCCAGCGGAAAATTAGACCGGCACTTAGGTTGGTTGAGCGCGGAGTAATTAATGAGTGGCTGTCTCTCAAAGAAGCCTCGAAGGCTCCGAGCTCTGTGATGAGCTTTTCAGTTCGTAACATCACTAAATAAAGTATAATTCTTATCATCTCTATCACTAAATAAAGTATAATTCTTATCATCTCTATCACTAAATAAAGAATAATTCTTTATCATCTCCTCCATGTTGACGTCACAGCGCCGTTCTTGCACAGCCCGTCGCTTTCTTGTTCATATTTTCTTCCGTGCCAAACTCATTTCACGTCGGTTCTAAACAAGAACTTCCGAGTAGAACTCGTCTATTCTTCTTTAAATTATACGTCGTTTTGCTACATTTACGTCGTTTTGGGACATTTACGTCGTTTTGCCAAATTACGTCATTTTTAAATTTCATGTCGTTTTGCCTTCTCTAAATTTAATATCGTTTTGCCAAATTTTCAGAAAAAATGTGACATGTTTTTTGGGCAGTTCTCGCTAGATTTCCTCTAAGTTCCTTCACAGGGAAGTGAGGTGCACAACTGCCGCTTCAAACAACCATTTTAGAACACTTCAGTCAACCATTTTGAACACTTTGCCTAACAGCAAATTCACTCCGTTTCCACGTGACATTGCGGGAACAGTTGCATCATTTTCCAGCGCAGTCCCTCCCACCTTTTATTCCTGACACAAAGCGCCAGAACATTCCTCGCAGAATTACTAAAATCGGTGCTGACTGCCCGCCTACCTCGGCTGCAGTTGTAGCGAGGGTGGAACGTGTGTATATTTTGCAGTTAATTGCTGCAATGTTTCTCTGGCGTTACATGCACCTCGACACGGATAATATTTTGCCTATCTTGAAATTGAATTGTTGTGGGAGTTGCTGTAGACTTTCATCGGGAAACACAGTGGCTTTCCGAAAGTTTTTGTCAGGGCTGCTAGAGCGTCTATTTTCCCCTCAAACCATTGTAGTATTTCCCGCAGATTTTCGTGTGAAAATCGTGGTAGCATTTCCCGTGGAGTTTCCTACCTGGCGCGTCAGCTAAAAGCCTTGACTCATTTCAGCGTCGGTACGTGCAGTGCCCCAACGTCAATAGACTCAGCTAATGCAGAAGAGGCCTGTAAATATGAGTTTCCGGACCTCATCACTGAATTCAATTACCTTGCAGAAGGAAGTCAGCAAAGCAACACCGAGGCCTTTGAGAATTTCCTATGTTCAGGTAGACAAAAGCCTGAACGCTGGAGCTCCCAGCACTCATTTGTTAGGGCGCTGGACGGGAATGTGTTCTTGAGAGAGCTTTTGACCAATCGTTTTGATTTACGAAGCGTGAACGCAAAATGAACCTTCTGTAACGAACGATTTCACGGGGGACAAGACTGTAGGCCATTGCTCGTTATAATTCCGTCGACTTTTATGCATATGAAAATGTTCAGGTCTTGCGATATGGTCAATTTTGCTCACGCACTCGATAATTATAAACAGACTCAGCAATAGAAATTGAGTTGTAAATGATCTTTCATGAACAGCTCATATTCCATCCCACGCTGTAGTAAAAATAAACATGACTACAAAAACGTTTGCATTGCTGATCATAAAGCATTGCAAAACTTCCATTATACAAAAACTTTTGCGTCAAAAGCTACGGGTCTCGCAGGCCAGAAGTTCTTAACCGTTCGAGACTTATACATAGTGTTCGAGACTTATATATAGTGTTCGAGACTTATATATAGTGTTCGAGACTTATATATAGTGTTCGAGACTTATATATAGTGTTCGAGACTTATATATAGTGTTCGAGACTTATATATAGTGTTCGAGACTTATATATAGTGTTCGAGACTTATATATAGTGTTCGAGACTTATATATAGTGTTCGAGACTTATATATAGTGTTCGAGACTTATATATAGTGTTCGAGACTTATATATAGTGTTCGAGACTTATATATAGTGTTCGAGACTTATATATAGTGTTCGAGACTTATATATAGTGTTCGAGACTTATATATAGTGTTCGAGACTTATATATAGTGTTCGAGACTTATATATAGTGTTCGAGACTTATATATAGTGTTCGAGACTTATATATAGTGTTCGAGACTTATATATAGTGTTCGAGACTTATATATATATAGTGTTCGAGACTTATGTATAGTGTTCGAGACTTGTGTATAGTGTTCGAGACTTATATATAGTGTTCGAGACTTATGTATAGCGACGTCCTACTGCTATGGGAGATTTGGTCGGAGTGTCCGAGCCCGTGTAATTGGAGGACCTTTATTAAAAGAAGAATGAAAATAATTCTAGTGCCACGCGAAGACATACCGAACATTAATGAACAACCAGTTCTTTGCCAATTCTCTGGTGAGTAAAGGAGGTGTACAGAGGCCGGTGAAGGTGAACGACTCTTAACAAACAGAATTCCGCCAACGTTCCTGCGCAAACGTTCCTGTGCAAACGTTTCTGTGCAAACGTTTTCTGGGATATTCTGTACATTTAGATGTAGTAAACTGCACGAATGTTGAGAATGTACGTACATTAGACGTGTTCATTATCGTGAACTCAATGTTGGGAAGTCGATGTTTGCATCAGCACGATGTTTGCATCAGCACGATGTTTGCATCAGCGCGATGTTGGCATCAGTGCGTAAGTATCATAGTAACATAGGTTAGAATGTTCGCAGCAATATTGAATAGAATATCAGTAGCAGCATCAGTGAGGTTATTAGTAGTAATGTTGGTTAAAACATCGCAAGTAAAATCTATTCGAATGTTAATAGGGATAGCAAAATCCGTGAAAATTGCACGGAAATTTAGATAAACAAACTTTAGATAGACCAGCCCATGAGAAGTGGTCCTCTCAAGTGTTGGACAGAGGTTGAAGGTTCAGGGCAGAGATAGTCCGGTCTTGGAAGCAATTTTCTTCTCGATGATGCGAGTAGTCTGAACTCTATTAGGGAAAAACTGAAAATGTGCCGCGAAGACTGACTTTTTATAGCAAAACATGCAACCCGTATACAGGATACTTCGCTCGAGACCTGAAATTTGACTTGAAAAGCGGCAAAGCGTGACGGAAAAGTAGGTAGGTAGGTACAAGCGTTTTAATATATAGATACTGGGTAAAATTCTGTTAGTAATACGGTTTAGAATATATTTTTTACCATAGGTTACAATGTAATTTGTAATAATGAATTGAACCCTGATGGGCCGTGTGTCCACCAGTCAAGAGATGTGCCGTGTTTCTACCCAGTCAAGAGATGTGCCGTGTTTCCGCCCAGTCAAGAGACGTGCCGTGTTTCTGCCCAGTCAAGAGGTGTGCCGTGTTTCTGCCCAGTCAAGAGATGTGCCGTGTGTCCGCCAGTCAAGAGATGTGCCGTGTGTCCGCCAGTCAAGAGATGTGCCGTGTGTCCGCCAGTGATGGTGTCCACGCGGCGGCCGGACGAACCTTCGCAATAAAAGCTGCAGCGCCAGGAAAACATTTCATTTCTAGACCATTAGTTTAGGGCGGCCCGCTGGAGCACAACTGGAACACAACTGGAACACCATTGGAACACAACTGGAACACAACTGGAACACAACTGGAACACAACTGGAACACAACTGGAACACAACTGGAACACAACTGGAACACAACTGGAACACAACTGGGACACAACTGGGACACAACTGGAACACAACTGGAACACAACTGGGACATAACTGGGATACAACTGGAACATAACTGGGACACATCTGGATATGGGGAACTGAAGCAAGCTGAAATGGGAAAAATTTAAAAAGAAACTGTAGCTGGACTGCAAAAGTCTAACTATGCAAAATTGCAATGCCACAATTGTGGAAAGAAACTGAATTGGGAAATAAAAGTTAGAGTACATCAGAAGTTTAAAATATTTCTAACACTCTAAAGGTAAGAAATTATAAATTACATATGATAATTTATTTATATAAAAAATACTGAGCCTCTCATCATCTTGCCTCCTTCTTTGCCCGCTCGCTTGTGACCGTGCCTAGCTCTTCAGTTATACCTTAAGGAGAAAATTCAAAACTCAGTCCTCAGCAATTAATTAGTTTTTTTGCAGTATCATGGTTACGGTTCAATGGGACTTAAGTGAAAGAATTACTTTTTTCATATTTGTTAGGAAATGATGAAGAATCATTAGAGGCTAGAAGGAGACTTCAGATAGTGACCCAACGCGCTAACGGTCGGCTAGTAAATAATGAACTCGAATGAAGCTAGGCTGAAACGGCGCTTAATCTAATCAGGAATAAAGAGAAACTGGAATGAAGCAGGAGTCATCTGGAATGACATGGAACTGGAATGGAACTGCATTGCTTGGAATGACACGGAGCGGGAATGATGCAGAAGTCATCTGGAATGACATGGAACTAGAATGATGCGGGATGATCTGGAACGGACTTCAGCTGCGAGACATCAAAGCGAAACGTTGAATTTCAAAGTGCGTCAAAAGTTCAAGAACTCGGTCGAATACTGAGCCACGTGCGTCCACTGATCAGGGATATTAGCAAAGTTCTGTTACTTGACGAATTGGTCAAATGTCAGCAATAATATTGGCTACTATTCAAAGACGCACAGAAGTGTAGACATTGGATCTTGAATAATTGTAAATGAATGATATAATAGCGAAAATGATGATAGTTGATATACAACTCACAAAGTGTAGGTATCCTTACCTGAACAATTGTGAATTGATGAAATATTAGAAAAAATTGCGATCAATATGGACTTTACTAATAATTTAGGTTTTATTATCTGGATATTTGATAAGATACGAACAAACAGGAATCATAGCGCCAGGGAACAGACTCGCACCTGCGGCTCTCCCGCTTCAGCCAAACCAACAACATGCGATCGATGTACGTCCGTCCCTCTGCGCAGTCATATTTTCTACGTCCTTGAAATGAACGAACAGGAAGTTAAAATTTCCCTAAACAAAAATTCCCTACCCAAAAATACCCCAGATAAAAATACCCTCGACAAAATTATCCCGGATGGAAATCCCCCGGACAAAAATTCCCCTCGACAAAGTTGCAGAAGCAAAATTTGTCGAAGTAAGACCGTCTTGGAATTACCCTAGCAAGGAATCAGTCCAGGTGAAATAAGGCAGGTTACCTTATTGCTCTGTGCATCTCTTCTATTATTTATGTCAACCAAAGATGGAGCAGGCTGTGATGATGGTAAAAATAAAAGTTAAAAATTTTGATTATGGTAGTGATGGTGATGATGGTGACTACCGTGCTGTATTGTGACGTCAGCACTGAACCGCGGGTTGAGGTCCAGCCTTTGTGTTTGTATCAATGATGCAACCTAATTTTTGAGCTTGTGTTTCGATGAGTTTATTAGAGTAAAGTTTATACATCTATACTGTAGCTTGTGTTTTGGAAAAGTTGTATTATAATATAAAAATACACCAGTACACATATAGACTAATATCACATTCATCCACACGTTTAATAATATACGTACAAATATGAATAAATATGCTAGTATACATAGTAGTACACACATGCAGTAATACATATATATATGTATACCAATAACCAAGGGTATGCACACACACGTCTTCACTCGAGGTGAATGAGGTAGTATTCAGGTTAAGAATTAATTCTCAGAAGGGATCGTACCATAATTTTTATTAAGTCAGCTAGACAGGGAATGCGATGTTGAAATTAAACTCAGAGCGTGACAAAATATCTTAATGAGATACCTGTTTGCCTCGAGAATTACCGCGAAAAACAGTGTTATAAATTTTCGATGGTATTACCTCGGTTTATGAATAAAGCTGGGGCTGTGCCACTAAACAACGATATATGGTCGATAATTAAGGTTGCTGCCGGCCATAAAGCGTCCGTGCAGACTTCTTCTAACTTCTACTTACACTCAGACTTGCCCTCTTTAATTCTCCCCAGATCCTAAATCGCAAGAGGGAAGGAAACCCTTGCTTTACGACCCGCATCGTGGAGAGGGAAGACGTGTGGGGTACAGGGGGATGTGGGGCCCCTGGTGTGCAACGTACGACCATGGAGAGGAAGAAGAAGGACGGAGAAGAACATTGAGTTGCAGAAAAAGAAACAAGCCGTTGTTTCCTAGGAGACCTTTGTGAAGCTACGAATTTCTTTGTTCACGTCGACAGACGGATGACAAGGATGAAAGCGAGGCTAGCATTAATGTTGGTGATGGAATGCACAAAAATGGGTGGAAATAAAAAGAAGCACGTAAAGTGAGGTTGTCATTAATGTTGGTGATGAAATATACACAACTGGTGGAAATGAAAAGACGCAGTAATTCAGGGAAGTTAACGTGTTCACCACGTTGTCTGATGGCGGTGGGCAAAAAAAATTACTGTTCCAAAAAGAGAACTCGTCGAGGAAGTCACGAGGGAGACTTTGGAGCCTGTTTCCAGCGGAGAGGCTACCGACTGATGGTGAATCATTCCCAACTGCAAACACTGCTACGTCATTAGAAATTTCAGGCACTTAAAGGACAAGGCAGAGGAATTTGAACAAGCTTAAGAATCAGTGAAATAAAATTCATTCGTCAAGCCAGCACGCTCATCCAACGTTTCCGATTTTGTAGGAAAGAAAGACCAGAAAATTCTTCAGGAACGCGTTGATTTAGATGCGACATGTGTGTGTATCTACACGCTTCTCTGTATAGCAGAGAATGTCGAGACACACGATTGTATGAATTTTCTTTTCTGTGGTCATTTACTCAGTCTCAAAAGGAGCTTCCGTGAAGGTAATGAAGCTTCAAATTTCCTTCAGAGAATCCAATTTCTCCGAAAACAAGGAACACGAGATGTAGAAACAGTGATTAATATGGATTATGTGTAAAACTTACACCAGTCTCTGTTTTACATTGGAAATAAACTTTACAGCAGAAACTCTGAAATCTCACAGAGGATCACAGCCGCCCTGCGACCTTCAAGCATCGCTCACAGAATGGCTGCAGCCGAGCGATAACGACTTTTTCTTGTCCTCTAACGCCTTCCAGAAATCCACCGCAACAGGAAAAGATAGTTTATTCATACTACATAAAATCTACACTTATAGGGACACACATACAAACCACTCTGTACAGTAGGGATACACACACCCTGGCACACTATAGGTAGACGTAGTGGTACAAACGTACACCACGGACGTAGTGGTACAAACGTACACCACGGACGTAGTGGTACAAACGTGCACCACGGACGTAGTGGTACAAACGTGCACCGCAGACGTAGTGGTGCTCTTGTGAGCGAGACATGTGGTACGTAACGGGCCCACAATGTGCACGTAGTGCACGGAACATTCACTGTGCATGCCAATGTGTACCTCATTTCTGCCGTAGTTTTTGAAATCACATGCAACACCGATGCTTCGGATCTGAATCGACAGCTGGCCGTGCGTGAGTATCCCAACACGCGCAGTTAAAGATCTAAAATAAAGGAGAACTTTTGCTTCTTTACTTGATCTTACGAGTTATCTTTTGGTTCGTCTTAGCTCCACCCGCTGAGTTTGTGTTCGCTAGCTCATGTGGGGTAAAATGTTACCTTCTGTTCATCATAATTCACTGTCTCTCCATGTATGTGCATGTAATTAATTTCAATGTCTCCGCTCTAATTGTGAACGATCAGCGTGCGAAAGTTTCTCAAGGCTCTTTTCGAACAAACACGATTTGGGTTAATCGTAACCAGTCTGGCACCGGTTCAATTCCGAATCATTACGAGCATCACGACGGCTCGTTCATCGAGTCTAGGGTATCTTCCGCCTCGCTTCGCATGATTCAGGGTAAAAACTGGACGGGGGGAACCTGCTTTTTTGCTAGCCAATCAATTGCATCGGAATGGCAGCTCGCAATCTAATTTGTTGAACCATTTTGCTGGATCTCGGAGAACGGATCCGCTTCGTCGAGGACGCCGACATTGACTTTGCTTGCTGCGTTTAATGAACAAAAATGGGCAGTAATTGAAAAATGGGCGCGTGGAAGAAATGGAAATGGCATTTAAAAACTGCAGCGAGCCCTTCTTCTCCTTCATCTTCTTCTGGTGACGCGGAGGGGAAGTTTTAGCGAGCATCAAAGATGGCGACTCAATTAGAGGAAATTTTTGTAGTGAGGCAAAACGTGCGCCATGAAATGATTGGGAATGGGGTAATATCTACGCGGCGCGGGGGTGATAGTGTGAGGGGGTAATACCTACGCAGCGCGAGGGTGATAGTGTGAAGGGGTAATACCTACGCAGCGTGGGGTGATAGTGTGAGTGGGGGTAATGAATAGCGTGGGGAGGTAATATTGTGAGTGGGATAATAAATCGCGTGGGGAAGTGATAGTGTGAGGAGGTGATAGTATGAGGATGTAATAGCATGAAAAGGTGAATGAGAAAGGAGGTAATTAAAAGAGACAGAGTTGGTAGGGCAGGTAAGCATGTGGGAGACCACCTCAAGTGTTGCTTGTCTGCAATGGAGAATTTACGCGGGATTGAACTCTTAGCGCCAATGCTCGCGTTGGAGGAGTGGGCTTACCTGACCCAGAGTACCTGAGGAATTTCAGTCAATGATTGACGGCACTACAAAAAGTGTATTCAATTTCACTCTTTTGGCTGCTGTACAGTGAAACTTTCTTGCTCAAAAACGTTCGGTACCCAAAAGTAACCCAGTGTGTCGGAATTAAAAGAAACTAATTTTACTGAAGAGGAGTGAAGTACACGTTCGAGAGCTTTGGCTTTATTAAAATTTTATGGAAACAAGATTTTTCTCATAGCCTTTTTAATTATTCATATTATAAGGCTAGGTTTTTCATTTAATAAATCTATTCGCTAAAAAGAAGTCTACCGCACCGTTGAGGGCAAATCTAAATTCCATTTCGCTTGACGGCAAGCAATTGCCCGACGCTCAATTCGCATGCATCTTAAAAAAGAACTTTGGCGTGGTGCGTTCTATATCACTTTCGACGGTCGAGAAGCGTTCGTTAGCCCGTGAATATCCTCACGACGCTAGGCGCACGCGATAATTCGAGGGATAATTTTAGATTTGAAGCCTAGTATCCTCGCGCCAACGTAATTTTTGGAGCCGAGTATTTGGAGCCGAGTATCCTCTCGCCAAGGTAATCTTTGGTCGAGCGTGAGCCGAAATGAGGGCGGCACCGTGGCGCGATCAGCTCTCGAAGGGAACTAGGAGCGTGAAAGGACTTATTTATTCGGCGCAAGGTGAGGCGAAGGAATCTGATGCTCGTGTTGGTGCAGCAAAACTAAAGTAAAATGAAGAACGAACAAACGCTCTTTGAAAAGGAGACAAAAGAATGGGAAATTGCTCAATGCATGCAGTGAGGAAGTAAAAATCCTTCTGTTCATTATTCCTCTTATCTCGCTCATGAAACTGATCAAAGTGTTGGTTTTATAGGCCCCTCGCCCGGCACGCTGTCGCCTCGGCAGCATGCTGCGTAAATCATGAGAGTGGCCAGGTACTGCACTCAGTAAGGTGAAAGTACTATTCTGAAGTGCAGTGAAGAATTAGGATTGCACTGTACCAGAAACATTATAATTTTTTGAGACACTGAAATTTTTATTTGTGACAGAAATCATAAGCGAAGAAAAGCTTGCCAAAAAAACAGACCAACTAGGCCACAAGATCTCGTTAATTTGAAGCAGACACTCATCAGCTGCCGTCCTCAGAAAGTCAAAGAACAGAAGTCGCAGTGAAAGTCGACAGCTTCAGTCGCGATCGGACTAAAATTACATACTTTGGCTCAAACATGCCATCGCAGAATTTCCCGGGTTACTTTCAAGAGTATGACGTAACGAATTTGAAGTTACGATTCATTTCTGGAAGTAAAAATTGGCACACGCAATGAATTGAAAAATGGAATAAAATGCCACCACGAAGGGAAAGTGCGCCCTAAGAAAACACATTCACACTCAGGCCGCTGCTGCTTATCGCCAGCGGCCCTGAGAGGGCCCCTCGGGTCTGCTTGAACAAATCTTTAAATTTCGAAATAAAAAAAAGACAAACTCGGAAAAACAGGAGAGGAGAAGGGATGCAAGGCAAAAGATGCAGGCTCGCCTGTTTTGCCTTATCTGTAAACATGCTCCATAACTCCGGTGCTGGCGAACAGGGCTAATTCTGCCGATAAAAATGCTGTTTGGGAACCTTAAAATCTCCGACTCCGACGGACAATTGGAGGCGCTATCTCCACCTCGGAGACACAGCGCCGACTTCCTGCACACTTGGGAATATAAAGTTTCCGTTTTTTTGTGTTCCCTTGGATTTGTGGCGAGTTGAGTTGCGACCGAGGAGATAGCGTGAGGGAATGAAGTCGAATTTTGAAGATACCTTCATTGGTCCCGAGCTTAGCTGGGAGCTTGCGCTAGTTTACTAGGGCTCAATGCATGGCTCGATTGTCTAGGTAGTGCACACTGTATGTGTGTGTATGTAAATAATGTATTGATGTATGTGCACATGTTTCTATCGTACTGGAATATGCATGTGTGTTACAACAAGACTTCATGTTTGATTATTTCCCTTGAAAAGGTTGACTGACGTAGATTGGCATCCCCTGGCCTATTTGAAACTTAATATGACTTTATAATTGCATTTTGTTAAAAAATCACTTGTGAGTGGTGGATACTTCTTGTAGTTTCATGTCCAAATTTTCTTCCTCAGCGATGATTGTATTTACAGAGTTTATAATTCCTGTTAATACCACGTAAATATATTTTTCCAGAAAGATTGAACATTCACAGCTGTTGCAAACCTCAAGATAAGTCATTTTTAACAAAGGCGAATGCAAACAAAAATGATTTAACTAAGCATTAAACAGAAATAAATTGAATTTTCCGAGAATGTACAGAAGGAGAGTTAAATGAACGTCAGCATAACTGCAGTCCTCAAGAATTTCGGTTGGTCATTTTGATTCGTGGGTCATCATGCGAGGGTCATCATGTGAGGGTCATCATGCGAGGGTCATCATGCGAGGGTCATCA
>VOMN01085259.1:0-19698 GCA_014899125.1 Orchestia grillus
ATTGGACATTCATTACTACACTTTTTTTTCTTCAAATGCATGTTTTTGTTACAGTAACCCACAGTATACGGCTAATAAACGAAAATTACTCAAAGGAATTACTCCAAGAGGCTAGCCCTAAAAATAATTTCGGATGAATTATCTCACTGGTATACTTTACTCATGTAAGAAGAGCCTCACCAGATCTTTTACGAACTTCATTCGGACATATTATGCCACCTATAACGAAAGTGTTGACGGAAACTTTCAGACGAGGACAAGCGTGACCTGGCAGGGCGTGAAGTCCTGAGGAGCAGCGAGGCACCAGCGGCGCGTGGCGACCGCCCGCTGCAGTGGGGGCAGGTTGGCGCTGCAGTGGGGGCAGGAGCTCGGCCGGCGCTGCCCGGGCGGAGGCTACCACACAGGACCGTCTCGCCAGCCCCGCACAAGGCCGCAACCGTCACAGAGGCTAGCATAATTTGAGAAAATATGGCCAGGTATACGAGAGACGAGTTTCCCTTCACGAAACTTGTTCACTGTCTTTGCACTAAGATAATTCGGCGGGTAATAAAGAAGCCCCTAACCAGGAACACCACTCAAAAATGAGAGTGTGTTCGACTGTTAACCGCGACGTACTTGAGAAGGTCAAGAACAGTGGAATACTCGTACTATAAATGCGTGCATGTCATCAGAAATCGGTAAGTAAATTATGAAATATTTTGGGGAAAATGATTATTATTGCTTAAGACAAAGCAAAAAATGACGCATCGTTTAGTTTGAGATCAGCATGCAGTTCCTGTCAATTAGTAAACGAAGAACAGTCGAGTGTTATGGTCCGTTGAATTCATAAAGCACCGACAAAAAAAGTCGAAAACGAAACCATCGTAAATTTCTGGAATACTTTCGCTTAAAGCTTTGGCAGTTAAGACCTTGCATCCAGTTGGACAGAGCGCAAAAATTTTTGAGGTAAATCTTGGTTCAAAAATTCTGAAAATTCCATAACTAAACTTTTGAGGTAGATGGTAGATTAAATAACCAGTTAGGGCCAGTATTGGCGGTATCAATGTAGGGTCAACAATAAGGAAAACATAGTTAATGAAATAATTTGATGGAATCAACAGTATTTTTTCGTACAAAAAAGGACACGTGAAGCTCCGTCGCAAACACAGGCAAGAAGCACGAAGAAAAAATAGAAACTACACAGATTAAAGGATCGCATTAAAAGACAGAACCTCCACTTCTAACAAGGAACTCTTAAGGGAAGCAGAATCTAGATGTTACTTCACTACAAAAATGAGAAAATCAATTCAGTGTAACAAGCACGTGGTAACTATAGCTGTACCACCAGCGATGCAACTGAAAAAAATGCATAGATGTATTCTGCTTTCTCTCTTTCTGCCTCTACGATTACTTTCTGAAACTGTTTCTTTTTCGACTTGCTCAGCAATAGTTCGAACTGTACGGTTGAATGAACCGATTTTTTACGCATGATAAATTGCTCGCAAATCTTATACAACACGTGACATGAATTACACTCGAAAAGAGAGCACTAAGCTTTTCAACGTAGCAAAAAAAACGAAGACCAAGAGTCTATACTGAAGACCGGGATAATTGATGAACAAAAACCTCAAAACGCAATAGAAGCTCACACTCGTGATACATCAATCCAAGGCAACATAACACCACGCTCAAAACAGAAGTCAGCGCTCCAAGTTGAGCAAGTAAACACGAGAGCTCTAGGTTTGGTGCGACAAATGAGCGCGAGACCAACACGCGGAGGCCCCCGCACTATCATGCCCCGCACTGCTCACTGCATTTTGAGGGTTATCGGCTGGTCGCAACATGCCACGGAGGAGGGCCCCATCTGCAGCATAATGGGGTCTCCAGCCGACAAAATATCGAGCCCTGACAGCGAGCCCGCCCCTCATCGTAACACCGCTTAGCAGGGCCCACCCTGCCGCAATGTTAGGTAAGCCGGAGCAACGTATTGCCTCACCGAATAATGCTCAACAGGGAATGCCCCTCGTAACTCAACAGGGCAGATGAAACGACGCAAGGATGCACAGTTTTCTCACAAAATGACTGGGACATTTTAAATGAAAGAGCGGGATTTTAGAGAGCTATGTTGACAATAATATGCTTTATCGATTGAACAGATCAACAGAGTATGTTACGTTCCGTCTATTGTTTATCTCGATTTATGAAAAATACATTGACCCTAAAATAATCATACAATAAGAGGAAAAGCTGACAAATGTTATTAACTAATCACACAGAATAATAATATAGTGGCTATGTCTAGTTTAATCAGCAAAAAAAATGGAAATATAATTTCCTCTCAAAATAACTCAGACATTCTGGGTGGACGGCACGCTAAGAGATAATTGTTGTGAACCATAAAGAATAAGGGGAGCCACTTTTGAATTCAAACTCTTCAATTTAATCGAACACAAGGGCGTTTCTACTTATAATTTGAAGTGGAAAATCTATAATTGGAGAGGCTTTTACATATTAATAGCTGACAGAACTTGTCATTTTCCAATGCCGACCCAAAATTTAACAAAACTTTCCCATAGAAATTATTAAAAAAGATGACTTATTAGAGATTTGACACGCAGAACCATCCCAAAAGGGAGAAAAAATTAATAAAAGAATGAATTATGTATTTTTCTAAAAGAAGAGACCATCTGAAAATGCCAACAATATTTCTATTAGAGCGTTGAACTTCATCAGTCGAACTCAACCATCAAACAAAGCATTATGACAGTACATAGACACGCATTTCAACTGTTAGATCACCATGTAGTGTGCTTTTCATGTTTCTCATAACAATTCCAATACCTTAGACTCAATACATTTGGAGGCACGTGAGTAAGTTAGGAGAGTAAAGAGAAACTGGTGCCCAATAACACTGCTAATAATTATTTCATTACAATTCCCAATCAGCTCTGGAAAAATTGCAGTGAAATCTTTCCACTGGCCACACTGACAAATAGACTAGTGCTATATATTTTCCTGAAGTCAAAATGTGCAGGAAAATCGACAACGCTTTCAATGTTTCGTACGCTGCATTTTGGAAACGTTCGTTGGTTACATACTGTATATGCAGTACAAGTGTTTTACAACCGTAAGGTGGTAAAAGTGAAGCACGATGTGAAATTTTTTTAAAAAAGTATAGGAGTAAAAGGAACACCAAGTCAGTGAGATAACGAGAATGACCAGCAAACCCAAGTTGATTGGACGAAAATACGAGAACGGAAAAAATCTCTCACAAGGGATGAAAGAGTAAAAAAACCTTAAGCTCGGGAAGCATGCATTAATAAGCCATAGACTTAACCTTTCGTGGGGATGAAATCAAGAACTATATGATGCAACGTCTACCGTTCAAGTAATTATAGCTAAATAACTCACACCTAACTCGCAGGGAAACCGTTATTGCTCCTCTGAACATCGTTTAACGGACGGCAGGGCAGTATTTTGCTTCAACGAGTGGTAATTTTTACAGAAGGCATAGGTAGGAAGAAAATTAGAAGGCTTGCTACTGTTTCTGGAGAATTGGAGCAATGCACACAAACGATGTTAATATGGGCAGTGACAGATTACGTCAATTATGATGAATTAGGCAGCTTGCAAGAGCACCGCTTTTCAGAATTTTCCCTACGAGCGATAGACTCCCCGAATTTCAAACTAACATTGACAAATTTCGAACCCTCAGAGGCATGACCTTATTAACAAAAGTAGCGAGTAAATTACAAGAATAAGAGCATGCAGAACACTTGGCACGTGAGTAATGGCGATGCGCTGCAATCATCATGATGAGTTGCAGCGTGTACGATTAAATGGAACAATAAATCTGCACGATGAGGCGTACGAGCCAGAGATGTGTTACACGACGCTCGAACTCGGTGACGGTTCTCAACAAAGAAGGCCGCGACGTAGAGTGCTGAACCAGAGGAACGCGTGTCTCTTAAAGACGGCGCGACCTTCGACTCGGCAAAACAAGAAAAAGTTCGTGAAAGAATCTGACGAAGGGTTGAGGAGGGCGAGAGTGTTTGGAGTTGGACTTGGAGAGCGCTGCAGCAGACAAAGAGGCCGCGTCAGAATGGCCGTAGAGCCAGCGACGGACGCGCATATACGGGCGGCTTTAGACGCGCACGATCCCTCTTTTTTACGAGACGATGCGCAAAATAACGTAACGGAACAACACCATGAAATCTCCCCATGTGAGGTTTTCGGTTCGTAGACCATGCACTGACGCCCAGGCACTCGTGCGCGCTCGTCGTGCCCTCATTAACGCTGACACAACGCGACATGAGCTCATAAATTAGACGCTGCGAATTAAAAAAGAGCCATCAGCATCCATGACGAATGTCGTGTGAAGTAATTGAAGCAATACTCAGGCGTGGTCAAGGGCACTAATTCAACGAGTGATGCAAGCAACAACAAAGAATGACAACCAGTGTCGTGTCCGTCAATTGGACTCAATGCTCAGAGTTAAATTGAAGAAGTTTATTTCACTAAAGGTAATTCGCACTAACGAACCGAAATAATTTATAACCATGAATAAATACAAAAAATATTACCCAACGCGGTAAAGACAAAGAGAAATAATTGAGATAAGTTCACAAAAGCGAGTAATAAAAGAAAATAAAACCAACAATTCACGTTAACCTCCAGCAGAGCCACGGGACAAAATGGTTTAATTTAGACGCAGGTCTGGGCGGTTGTCGGACGCGGCAGACGGTAATTGAGAAGTTACGACACGCGTTACGTGGGGCCCAGAGGTGCTCGAGAGCCCGTAGAACACACAGAGGGCGATCATCACGAGTCGTCTGTAGACGCATGCAAATGACTTCTAGCAGAACACTGAGGTATTCTCCACCTCTTTATGAACTCGAACTCAACGACCGACGATGACAAGCAAACTCCCGAGGCTGTGAGCACAAGAGAGCAGTTATTTGTTCTCCATCCCAGACAATAGGGTTTGTTTCTCGCGTGGTGCCAACTGCAGGTTACGATTAACTCGCCATAGGACGGCGACGAGCCTCGAGTTAATGGGTAACTTATTACTGCTTCTTCTATTCAAACAGCGCAGGAATGCTTCAATAATATAAGCAACAAAATTACAGCGTGTTTCAACGATATAGGCAAGAAAATTATAACGTTTTTCAATAGGAATGAATAAATCCTCAGTGCCCACACTGATTCTTAACCAATCAACAAAAGACATTCACATCTATGAAAGGAAGGCATACCCTAGACCATGAGCGCAGAATTACACATGGAACGCTTATAAGCGACTCGGAGCGCGCACAGCACACGTACTCTCCCGTACGAAGTGAAAGGAAACAAAGCGCGTATACGAGGTCTCTGAATACGGGCACCAGTGAGAGCCTTCTTACATAAGCCCCGGCTAGGAAACGGAGGGTGACATCGGAAAACAAGGGATCAATAAATGAGAGACGGACGACCTTAAGAGTGATGAGAAATGCTAAGTCATAAATAACAACGTGCCTCGGCGTACCACGCCTCTTCACGATACGTCATGCCAAGAAATTATTGAGCACGAAATTAACGGGCGCTTACAAGATTCAGGGTCGTACAAGCGTGAAGAGAGCGAGTACTGCATTCCAGCAGCATAATGGCGCAACTGGACAACAACACCCGCTTGCAAAACGCGGTATCAGGCCAATAGTGCAGGGCAATCACTCTAATAATGCAATGGGTTTGTGGGTACATGAAATATGTGCAGTAAAACAAAACAAAAAATAATCAGAAACATTAATAATCAAATTCCGTTACTTTACTTTACTCACCTATACTGAAGAGACCGAAGTAGAATTTGAGCATCTCATGAAGAGGAAAGACAACCACCAAAACATATCGGAATCTCAGAATCATTAGCAGTCCAAGAGTAGTTGAGCGTAAGATATTGTACCCTAAATATGCAACAAGGTTATGGAAAACTCGCCCATACCTAATTAAACGCAAGCAAAACGTACGACAAAAATGTCATCACGAGCTACTGGTGACGCGATGTAGCGCCTGCACAAACTCGTGCACGTAAAAAAGTGAGTCTTGGCTTTGGGCAGCTACTCAAAGCTCGTACGTATACAATACATACTAATTAATTATTGGAATAGGGGACGTTTAAGGATACCAGAAATACCCGAGACACTTTCTAAGCGCACACGGCATACTACAGTTGAAGCTTGCGTTAACAGACTACAACGAAAAGAAGTCGTTCGATGCTGCTGGATCTATAGGCAACATCGCCAAATGTTTTAATAAATTTGAAGCACTTGACCCGAACAAAAGGAAATACGGGCTATGAACTTTGGATAAACTTCGGTGTATGCTTTAGTGAGCATTGTCCATAAGTCCGCTGGAACGAGGTCCGGCAATGCAATCGTCCTCCATACTTATTTCGAAAATTATACTTAGGGTTACAGGATTCCCTCATACATATCATCATTACTCATACTCCAGCGTACTGAAACTCTAAAATGAACATTCAATTTTAGAACACCCGCTTAACACATTGACTGCGAAACGAGCCACCGGCGGGTCGTTTTGCCCCTAGGAAAATAATATCATCGCAGTCAACGTGTTAATGTGTATAATAAATCTGGAGGTTTGACGGGGTATATCCATCAACTTTTCAACGAGGACGCAAAACTAAGTTTCAAGGTAGATGACCGACACACGTGAGAAACTAAGGTAATAACTACTAGTGCCAAAATAAAAACAAAGTCATAAAATTTTGAAAAATATACAAACTCTAAAATTACTGAAAAAGGTCGAACTAGCTTATTCAGCAGCTGCACGTGCTAAAAACGTGAAAAACATCAGCATCCTGCGCAAATACGATTTCAAGTTCAGCGCTACACACCAAACTCGAACAATTTGGTCACCAAGTGAAAAGTTCGTCGAAATGAAAACACGCGGGCAACACCAGTCTCGACTTACGTAAGAGCGAAGCTATGGCGAAAAGATCAAGACCCGCAGCTTCCGAGGAGAAAGAATGAAGAGGTTCACGGAAGTAGAGGTTACGTTGGAGTCCCGTGTAGCCCGGTCCGCAACCCGAGCACCATCAAGATGACCGATTAGGGAACAGGAGGCGTGGTGGACTGGACACCACAGAGCTACAAGAAGAGTTGCAGCTCTGCAGGCGTGCTGAGCGACAGCCGCCACTCGGGCAGGTCATGGAGGAGCTGGTCATGAAACACGCGACGCTCCAATTTCGCAGGGCGCACGTAAAATTTTAAAATGTGGGTCAGGCGCAGGAAATTTCTATCACAGCAAAGAGTAGGGACGCTTCAATTGGCTACAGTAAAACCGATTAGAACAATATGCAAGGTTTAGTGTAGAAAGGGGTTAGTTAGTTAGGTGTGACAAACAATGATTTCTGCGCCTAGTCAAATTTATTAATTTCATATATGAATAAGGTTCGATGAACTTGTGCGTGAAAGAGAAATTTTGATGGAACGTTACTTCTTCTTTGTTAATACAATTAAGTGAAATAGACAAGCACCATCGATGTATTTCCAATTCCTAGAAGAAAAGCTATACGAAAAATAATTCATAGATTATAAACATGGTCTGAGGTAAGAACGAAAATTCAGAAGATAATGGGTACCTGGGAATGGGTACGAGTAAATGTTAATTTACATCATGGTTTACAGTCAGCTCTTTGTAACGAAGCGCACGAAAGAGCGCATAAACGGCAATTAATTACTTTAAGGCAGGGCAGCCATGCAGCAACCGATACTCAGCGCACATCTAACAATACTGTTCGTAGGAAAAACGAGAACTCGTCGAGTATTTCACTTAAACTTAGCCATAGCATACATTTTCGCAAAATATCCCTCAATTTCCTGCATACAACTCACCCATATATGTTAAAAAGGTCTTCTTGCTCTCCCAAAAAATAATTCTCACCTATCAAACGTTCGCGGCTGCCGAACGGATATTTGATACGCGTGATAGTCATTTGGAAATCCTTGTGGCGCAACATGAGGCTATTACAACGCTGGCAGTCAAGTTATTTTGTAATCAAATGATGGGATATTTCTCAGCCTCTGCATTGCAAAATAAAACTTTAAGGTTCCAAATTGAGAACCTATAAGCGTTGACTGGAAGCGTTGCCAGTCAACAAAAGGTATCGATGAAACTACTCTTCGCCTCGCATGGCTACGGTGCCACTGAAGGAAACGAAATCGCTAGCACATCCATTCGGCAGGAAATCAATAATTGGGGTGCCGCAGAATGCACGGCGACCTGAAATAAAAGGCTCCTGAAGAAGTGCCCGCAATTAGCTCTGACGTGTGAGCCTGACGCAACCGAAATCAGTTGAATTCGCGTTGCAAAAACAAGGATCGCGAGAGTTCAATTTCTGAACAAGCACCGCCGGCTGCATATATCATATCGTTTGACTGAGAAAGAGATTAACACGGTTTTCCATTCCATTCTTAAAATAATTTCTTCAATATCTTCATATAAATACCTTATTGCAAAATAACTTTACGAATCCAGCATAACTCTAAAAAGGCTTAATCGGAAGTGCTCTAGTAGGAACAACTTTATTTCAGGCTATGTTCATAATTTAAACTACCCCTCAAAAACATGCTGCAGTTTTTTTTACTCGACAGAACCTATTTTCCGTGTCTAGGGTACAGATGTACAGAAGATATAAAATTGGAGACCTAGCTGAGACACCCACAGCTAATCATGAACTAAGACGTGTAATTTTGGCGAGTCCGGTAACAGAAGAGGAGGTTTTGTGAGCTCACCGCGGAGCCAGCAGAGGGCATTCCAATCGTGATGCACACAGGCACTTCAGGAGGAGGTCAACACACACCTCCGTCGATCAAAACATGTGTCTAGAGAGCACGATCTCCTTACAAAGTAGAAAAAATTTGCCTAAATCTTCTGAACAAATCAGTGCTCTTATTATTAATTCAAGATTCTATGGCAAAACTTTCCATAAAAGTAAAATAAACTCACCTACCAGTAGAAATTAAAGAATAGGCATGTACTACCAATTTCAACTTCATCATGGTCCTTGAAACAAAATAAAAATTTCACTGACTGCCAGCACACGTAGTGAAAGTAAGATCAAGTCAAAAATCCTCGACTATCACTCGATTACTTCAATCCAAAATTGAAGCTCAGTCGCACCTGCGTTGTGAGCCCATGGCACACGATCAAACGCAATAAATTGCCCTCCTCTCGCTACGGCTCAAAATATTCGTCATCACGCGAAGCCGTGACAGAGCACGCGACTGGCCGCACGCAGAAAGTGATAAATAATAACCCGAGGTAAATCGGTAGCAGTAAAGTTGATGGTGAACAATTCGAGAGCGTGTATGGCAAGCCCAAGGATGCAGTCTGAGGCAGTAATTCAATACGCGGAGATTGGCAGCTCCGCCGATCGTGATTCTCACGTCACGAACTCTGCATCAGACGAGCGCGTTCAGGTTGCGTCGGTACTCTTACGCATGAATCGCAGTCGTAACCTAAACAGATTATAAAAAGTATCCATAATTTTGAAGCTTTCACAATGTTCTTCATAAGGGTAGCGTCTTGCAGCAGCCAACTGGGAATACGTTCTGTCCCACATATAATATGAGATGATTTACGTCTCCGTTTTGGTTGAACTTTACAAAAACGAAAGAGGCATCACTGACTCCCGCAACTTCAAGAATTGTAACGCTGGGTGTTCATAAAGTCTGGTTTCCCTGAATTATAATCATTGGTACGGCACGTATTTCAGCCAAATAACCATCGATATCAAATAAGCCACCAATGAGACATGAAAAAATCCTGATCTAGTCATACAGTCGTTCCGATTCTGAGGCGAGACGAAGTCATTCTCCTGAATCTGGCAAAGACGTAATGGACGTCCTCTATATATATATCACCCACACCTTCAGCTCAAAAAGATTTCCGCCAACTTCGTAAACAATACTCCAGGTATCAATAACGGTAGAAATATTATGTATGTGTTCGATTACGTTTCAATTATAGACGTGGATTCAATTAATAATGATTTGTTAACGAAAGTTCAGCGCAGTTATGCTGCGACCTGAATAATGTAGAAACAATTTTTTCCAATTACAGCGCCCTGCTGAAATTAGGTAACCGGTAGTTGTGCTCAGGTTGGAGTAAATCCTTCTTAAACCTCAAATCAGTGAGCTTATTTCACACACTCGCCTCTCCTGTGCCACCACTTGACAGAACGGTATGTGGAGAGCCACCCCAGCTGCTACCGACAGAACAACGTCCCGCAGTAAAACGCACGCTGCATCCATTCCACTGACTATCATCTCGCTGATCCATACATCCCCTCACTAGCAGAACAACTCCAAGAACGCAAGGTTGAGAGCGGCGCTGCGCACAGCCCTGCAGAGCCAGAGCCCACCTACTCACGGAGTACCACGAACCACTCGAGTTCACCTACAAGGAGTGTGTTGTTGTGAGCAGCAGATCTGATAAGTGAAAGGGAATTTTTAAGGCAGCTCTCCCAGGGCACCTCTCACTCAGCCAGCGAGCGCTGCGCTCACGAAGCGATGACAGGATAAAGCTGAGGAGCTTGAAGGCTCCAGAGCGCGACAGCCGAGCAGTCCAGCCCAGCAGGCACACCGCGCGCTCTCTGAGACCACAACAGGGTTTGCCAACCAGGGATGTGATATAACATTTCAAGGGGGCAGAAGTATTCTAAATGTTCAGATGTTACGAAACATTGAATTGAATATTCTCTTTTGCTAACTAAATTTAGTATTACTTCATATCCACAAGTAGTTGCACAATTGCAAGGGGTCGAGGATGTAGTAAAATTTCCTACGAGGTGCACGAGTAAAAAATGTTTGGTATCCACCGGGCTACAGAGAATTGACCGAATTCTTAAAGACCACCTTCGTATTGATCGAAAACATGTCTAAATAAAATATTCACTGCAAACCTACAAAATTACCGTATTAAGCACGTAATGCAAATGAAAGGTAAATGCTACAGAACTAAAGAGCAGGCACTAATTAGGTGTGTTTAAACGTAAACGTCCACACACAAAAAAAAAGCTCTAGAATCAAAGTGCACCGTTTCTTTGGCCAAATTTAGCACTTGACAGACGGAGAACTCTCATGCGCAAAAGACGTGCATCCTATTCATCAAGGAGTAAGGGATAGCGTGGTCAGAAAGTGACGGCTATGGAGGCATAAGGAGCAAGGATTGACTGCAAGGCACGGATGGAACGCCTGCTACTTCTCTGATTGTACAGCTCTTAAAGCGTCAGTCAAGCACGCATAGTTTAGGCCCTATCCCCGTGCACGAGAAAGACGGCAAACATGCCATTCTAATGAATCACTCCGACGCCATAATGCAACCGCAGTATATTCTTCAATAGTATTAAGAGCAACGAACATTCTATCGTCAACTGAAAATGTGAAAGGTGAAAATATTAAAAAAACGAGTCTTTTGAAATTGATCAGAGTGGCATATTTCTTCCCTACATGCTCGCAAAGAATGTTCTCGTCCTAGCACACCATTTTCAACAGCTTCTAGCATCGAGTTCGTTCATGCATATTAGACCTTTGGCAAGGAGCGCGCGGCCGCGATTTATGAAGCGTTCTAGGGGGTCGCGGTGCGGCGGAGGCAGTGACGGGAGCAGCGCCGTCAGACTCCCCTTCAGTTCACGGGCATGCTGAGTGGGGCTCCTGGGCCTCCTCGCATCACATGCACGGTGTCTCAAATAAATCTTAACGCAGGTCATTCCTTCGTGAACTAAATTTAAATAAATCTTAACGCAGGTCATTCCTTCGTGAACTAAATCTAAATAAATCTTAACGCAGGTCATTCCTTCGTGAACTGATGATTAAATATCGTAAAATTGGCTCAACGTCTACGTACGACAACCGAAATTAACGTATATATTAGTTACTTAGTTGTGAGATGCTCAATTGTAAAATTTGAACCGATCAATTCTCATGCGACTGCGATGTCACGGTGTGAACTACACCATTACGACAGGCAGAGACTAACACATCAATAGATTCTCGTTTCCAAAACATTTCATTGTCATACATCAAAGCCGTATCCAAAATAACACTTTATTTACGTAGGAAAAACGTGACTCCAGAGCTAAAAAATCTATCAATGAACAAAATTTTTACACAAGCAACTATAGTTACCCATAATTATGATTGATCGATCATATGATATTATGATCGATATCAATCAGTTGAAGTCAGGGACCCCTAAGATGGCTGCCTGCTAGATTTTCAAAGGAAGTCAGACCTATCTCAACATTTACCTCTCACTCTAAATCGCTTCGCCTAAAGTAAAATAAAAAATAACAGTCAGAATAGAAAAATTAAAAATCCTCGACGTATACCTGTTACAGACCCAGAAGTAGGCAGTTTCAAGTGAACACCTTAACTTACCCATCATGCAAAAGCTAGAGTGTCGGTCACTAAAGAGTTACAATCATAAATATTAACCCAGATACACGAATAGTCGTATCATTATTTAACAGCAGACTTTTAAATACTTTTACAAATAAACTTTATCTTCTATATATTCCCCAAAGAACGTTCATCTCATTCTTTAAACTTTTTAAAGCATTGGATCTATATTATAATAAAGGCGAAAATTCTTCAACGAAAGAAATACAATAAACTCTGAAAGAAAAGTTACCTAAGGCCCTCAAACCCCCTCTAAATTGAATAGTAGCACACATTAGCCACAAAAGCCCCGTAGAAATATTCACCATGACTTCACAATTACTCCTCAAGCATAAACTGAAGACCTCGACTCAAGCAGACAACACAGAGCAAGGCTACAGACCGGCTGCATGACAGGGGGGCAACTCGGCAACCTCCAGCCGAGCCCGCCTTGTGACCGGTTCCATTGATGTTCGAAAGCTCATAATCAGGAGGGGAAGGTCAATAAATTACAAGACCTGAGAGGGTCAGTTAAGAGTTTCACAAGCACCTCATCCAAACGACAATATGTTTATAGCGAAACATAATAAATTCATGCAGCTAGCCATTTCGAAATGTGAAGCACCGCTCAAAAAACCTTTAGTGAAATCAAGAGAGACTATGACCTGCGGTTGCTAAAAGCGTTGACCTCGTCAGATTTTTTCGCGGCATCTTTTCACGTTCTCTGAATTGATAGCGAACCATTTTACTCGACTAGTGAACCCAATTTTCTCCCAGCTGAACGATCTTAACAAATGTTCAACAAGGAGGAAAAAATGTCCTCCAGTTGCAGACTAATTTAGACTCCTTGAACGGGAAAAGTGCGGCATAACCGTAGAAACGTAAATTTCAGTGTGGCCAGATTGAACTAATTTGATTAAGAATTAGTTGCTAAGAAATAAAAAGCAAATTGTCCATGATGTCTGACAAGACGAAGATACTCCTATTAACAAATAGAGTACACAGTACTTACTTTCATCTTTGAACGAGTCAGCACGACGTATAGAATGAAATCAAGCGATTTCAACACAACAACATTCGAACTCTACATTTGCCACGACAACTTGTTAATAATTCCTGATCCTCAGCGTTCACTGAGATATATTTGAATAATAACACGGATAGGAAGACGATTCCGGCTGAGAATTGCAGCAACCTTCAAGAAATTCAAACAATTATCTCGACTCACGGACTACTTAAGAAGTTGGTGAAGCTCTGCGCACGAGCGTCGGCTGACAGGGAGCGCTATGACAATGAAGAATCAGGAACATCATAAATAAAATGGGATTAGATCATTCGCTAGTTTAAAGCTCTCTAGCCAAATGGAATGCGATCTCGAGAAAGCTAAAAAATGAACCCTTAAACACGCGTTTTAGAAAACGCACAAAAATGAATACTATTGATGAACACTAACTACTAAAACAAGTCAAAACTGGTAAAAAAATAATCACGTTCCACGGGATAATTTTTAAAATAGCGTATATTGAATCAAAGTGAAACACAGTCAATGAAACGAGAACACTCACGGCATGGGAGAGAGAAAGGACAGTTTCATGAATACGATAGAACAAGAATTAAAGAAATAACACATAAATTGAGAAGTATTTTGCATCCCCTGAAACAAGACTCCAACAAGGGTGTGGAACCACTAACGCGTTGATCAGCACTCATGGAGAGGTCCAACCCAAACCTAACAGAGCCCAGCTACGCGTTAAACGCGTAGTGCGTCCATGCACTAACTCAAGATGAATAGTGGGCTGTGAATCGCACAACGCCTGATTGCACATTAAGCATTCTTGCATGCGTGCTCTTATGGATTCTTGAATCATTTATTGCGTGATAGTGACGAAAAGAGACACAATTCAGCACGCCGCCAACTCAGTTGCGAGCTTCAGTTCCTTCACCCAGGCGTTCGAGTAGCACTAAGGGACCAAAATGAGCTTTTAGATAATAATCCTCACATCGGAACTCCTCCATCGGAAGAACAAGACATACAAATAACCTTCCCTTCCATTGGATAAGTTCTAGAACGACCTCAGCCTCCATACAGCTGGCACAGCTAGCTACGAGTTAACAATTTCCAGATAAAAAAACTTGCGAAACAACATTGACCTTCCAAACAAATCGTTATGCAAAACTTGAAACCAGATATTGACGTTAAAGACTGTCCATAAAAAGGCAAAATATCGACCCTCAGAACGCGAAGTCGACCTACGTTCGTTTCTTTCCTTCGACCACCTAGCGCGGCCCAAACGACTCATTTTGAGGCAATAAATTACGACCCGTTTTTTAACGCTCACACCAACGGACTCGGCAATAATGACATAGGTTCCACTCACAGCGTGCCATCACTAACATGATCAAGCCACAACAGCCAGACGTCAACGTCGATGAATTATGAATGAGCTTTCGAATCGCATCTGAATTATTGATCGAGAAATTTACAATAACTACCGTCGTCTCAGTGTCCGGCGACTATGATCCATAAGAAAACCAATGTTAGATAAATAACCTGCAAAATGGCTTTTGATCACGAGTCAAGTCAAGCACAAACTAGCCACGTAACGGCAGGAAAGAAAAAACTCAGCCATTTTTAATTTACATATTAGCGGAAGAAAACCAGCCGTACAAAACTGAGAGCTCGAGACAAGAAAGAGCTGTGACCCATAAAACTCTTCAGGCAATTCAGGCAGTCCGTTTTACAAGAGTTTCATTTACAAGACTAAATTTTAAAACAGTTACGAAATGAAATTTCCGTTGGAGTGTTAACACTTTGGTTATTCTCGCACCAGGCACATATGTTCTAGAAATACACAATTATAGAGCTCCGTTATAGCAGTTGGAAGTCTCGAGCAACAAGGAAAATATTTTTTTTCACGTGAATAAATTTAAACACTCGTGATAAATACCGAGCAAAAATTTTTGTACTTAATGTAAAAATTTTGCATAAACGATCATGATCGAGTCGAAACGAATTTGTTGACGACCACTGAAAAAAAAATTGCGAAGTCAGACAATGAACACCGCAACAACTGAATATGAGATGGGATAATACACGACATTAAAAAATTTCGATTTGAAATTTGTCGCGCGATCCATACGAGCGCTACTAGTGACACACGGCAGAGTGAGCAACTCGAGCTGGATACACAGCTCCCTACGCGTCCAGCTGTGCTACGTTTATCCTACATCACCAATTTGTGCTTACAAGAATTGGTTAAAAATCCTTGTACCACCATAAAGCCTAACTTTGACACTACGTATTGAACTCGATGCAATACCAGCACGAGCACAATCTACTGTTACAGCGCTGATTCGTCGATTCTCATGGAATCGCACGCGTGGCACAGCAAGAGCCGAGGTAGGAGGGAACTTCTTCATGGCAAGCGTTTAGGAGTGCAGGGACTCTATCTCCTATATTGAAATATGAGAAAGCTGAACTCGAACACACCGAACATGCAAAACAATGCACGTACATTTACGTTCTAAATGAAAATTCTAATTTTCTTTCAATGTCGACACCCATCATAATCGCGCTCGCTCCATCGCGCTCGGTGTGGTTCCATCACGGACACCAAATCCACACGCGAGTAATTGAGATCAGTTTTTAGAAACGTGGTCATATTCTGTACATTTCTCAATTATGACTGCCGTTTAGGTAGGGAACATAACGCTAATCGTATGACCGCTAGTACCAAATCTGCATACATTTGCATGCTCCTCGGAATTTCTAACTGGACGCCCTCCAAGGAGCTCCCATGCACTGCACATAAGAACCATCGACTGAACCCACTCATGCAATGCTGTCCACTCCGCCACCATCCCACACCAAAACCAGGCGTTGAATTATCTAGAAAACCAATTCTTAATTAAGAGAGGGTTTACTCGCGCCGTTCTTTTCTGGAACATCTTCTTCCCTCAAAACGAAATGAATACAAGGTAAAAAATTAAATTCTCCAAGAGCCACTGCACTGAACATGTAGAGCTACTCAGGACATATCCGAGACACGGAAAATTGAACGTAAAACTACGAGTAAGATGCAGACGATACCTTTTCCGGTCATCAAGAGTTACTTAGGAATTGTACAGCCAGCAGAACCTATACGCAATGACGCAAAATTCTTATCGTTGAAAAATACCCAACCATTCCAGTCTTATTCTCGTTATGGATTCGAGCAAATTTCAACTGCCTTAATAAAGCTAACACAGGAATGTTTTGTAATTATAATCGCTCTTAATCCTTCTTCTTCCAGAAGAAAAATCAAAATAGAAAATATACTTCAAAGTTGAGATAAAACCGAAGCATTGCTCTCTTGAAAAAGAGCAATTTATAAATCCCTACCGAATCAGAAAATTTTACACGAACATGAACTCTTCAGTTAAAAAATTAACTCCTAAAATAAACCTATCCAGAGCTCCTTTGAGCCTACTACTTGCTGATCACACGAACGTCATAAATGAGTCTCTTTGAAGATTCATCTGAACATGTCACAAGCAATTACTCATGCATTGCATGTTAGCAGCATTACAGCACTGAATACACCTTAGTCGTGTCAGTTATGAAAACAACAGAAAATTAGTCAAGGATTCCTCTGGTGAAAGAGCTGGTTGAGGCCATAAAAGTTGAAGCCCCACTTGAGGACGAGCCACAAAGCGAAGGAATGTACAATCTCTTATTGCTACAGTGATCATCAGCTCGAGATTGTGTCCCGAAAGCGTACGCGTCCAAATAGCGGCACTGACGACACGTCCAGATGAGCCCGACGGTACAGGTAAGGAAGAGTGAGTTACGCCCCAAACAACGGCACCACAAGCGATCCCGACCCCTCCACGTGTGACAGGGGAGTAAGCGACGCCAGAGATCGATGCCGGTATTAGCCGTGTACAAACTCGACAACGATTTGCCTTCCTCCTGCTCGGCACGCGCCAAAGTGCTGCGAGATATCACTGAGGTCGCAAAACAAGAGGACAAATCTTGTTTAACAAGCTATAACCAATCCGACATTGGTGCACGCAGGAAAAACAAATTCAATAACGCGTATTTTTTATATAAAAGTTTTCACTCATCTCAAGAATTTCAAGGTTTACGAGGCGCAAGAGATGTCATAAAAAACAATATATACGCATGTGTGCGTATATAAAAAGGTTAAGACTTCATAATTTCCAAGTTTTGAAATAAAATTGAAACAGACTATCGTCCTCAAAGTAAACAAGCTTTAGTATCAGTAAAAAATATCTACAAACCTCAATCGGATTTTTCTCCAAACACGTACAATTTATCTGAAGAATTTGAAAATCACATTAAAAGAAATTAAAGATATGAAGGTTTCTTTGGTGTAATTTTTAATACATCATACAATACCTACAGCTTTGCACTTATCCTACAATACCTACAGCTTTGCACACACCATACAATAGCTACAGCTTTGCACACATCATACAATAGCTACAGCTTTGCACACATCATACAATACCTAAAGCTTTGCACACATACAATACCTACAGCTTTGCACACATCATACAATACCTAAAGCTTTGCGCACCTCATACAATACCTATAGCTTTGCACACATCATACAATACCTACAGCTTTGCACACATCATACAATACCTACAGTTTTGCACACATCATACAATACCTACAGCTTTGCAGTTTACAGCACTTCAATTTGCTGAAGTCATCACAAGAGCAACACGGGCGTATCATTAGAACTTCTGAAACTACTGATTCACTATGCAACGTGTTAACGAAAAATCTCTTTGGCAGGTAGATATTAAAATGATTCGATACTAAATGTACGTGTTATAACGTCCAAAATGACCAGTAACATGAAAATTTGTTGAGGGATCAAACTGCTGGCCAATACGAAAATTGGGGAAATAGTACAGTTCCTAAATCCAGCGATTACTACAAGTAAATTTTCGAATCCCACCAAGAACATTTGAAAGTTTTTATGAAGCACAAGAAAATTATAGACGCATCGAAATATTTTCCTCATAAAAAAAATACAAAATTCGAACACTTTCAGTAAGAAGCTCAGCAGACTCACAACCGCTGATCGTGCCCAATTAGCAGAACTGAAAGACGTTCACCCGAACTCGGAACCATTTATGGGCGTCTCACGGCAGAGTTGAGCGCTGAAACACACGTATCTTCAAAACAAGACACCAGCGCACAATTTCGGTGTTTATTTAGTTCTGCCGACTTCCACATCATATATTTTAACCCCTGCGAATAAAATGGCTCACATAAGAGTCATTGGAGTCGAAGGCTTTAGCTGAAAGTGCAAGGAGATGGCCAAGCTTGAAACCGTGCTCTCATGCTCACCAGCAGCACGCTAAAGAGCGCTAAAATGGGTGCGGCAGCATCTGGAGTGCAAGCATTCACAACTGCAGACAACCATCCGCTTGTCTTTTCCTACTAAAGCGATTCAAGTTTCGAACAATGCGTCATGCGTCCATTACCGTGCGGTCTGAGAGGAGCCCTGGCATCAGGGCATGTCTTCATTACCATGAGGGGGGGGAAACGAGAATTAGAATGTTATGAGCGATAATTGAAGTATTGAGACAAATGAAGAGGTACCCTTGTACACTCAAAAGGGTAACCCGCTTTAAGAGGACACCGTTTGAGGTGTCTATGATTAACGCCATCCTATCACACGGCTATCACGTACGTATGCAATTTGAATATTATCTACATTGACAGACCTACTTAACAGGTGTAACACAAGTGTGCATACTTGCATCGTGCTGCTCAAGTGAATTTAGTTACACCACGTAATTAATTTGGCAATAGCAATAGTTGCACACACTTTCTAATGACTTTAGTTTAAATAAAAACAAAATTCCGGTAGTACGCACTACAACTGAGAAACAAGGAAAAAATTTGAGTACTCGTTAATCGTAAAGTACAACAAAATCACAAAAAAAATTTAGACGTGTCACACAAAACGTTCAGCGAAACCAAAAAGCGAATTTCTAAAAAACATGGCCTATCAACAGAACTATGAACAAAATGAGAATTCCGTTCAGCAAATTTCTTTCTGAGGTAAATAAAAGAAAAAAGAAGCACACACCGCACTTGTTAACCACGCGAGAATCTTCCGCCTCAGCAGCACCGCACTGCACCATCACGCAGTACCACACTGCACAGCACTACCGCGTACCACCACAGCGCTCCACCACGCAGCGCCGCCCCGCACAGCACCACAGCGCAACACCGCGCAGCACCGCACTGCAC
>VOMN01085260.1:0-10763 GCA_014899125.1 Orchestia grillus
CGACAATCCCAAGTTTCAATCAATGTAAAGATTCAAAGAAATAGTAAGTTGTTAAAACGAAATTATTTCAGTTAAGGTCTTTAACTGCTTGGACCGACTGGTTGCAACGGAGTCGCACGATACCTTCAAAAATGAAAGAATATTTCTCATGGACAAATTGAAAGCTAGTTTATGGATGGAATCTAATTTACGCAACATGTAGTTGTCTAACACTTAAGTTAGATTACGATACTAAGAAAGTGAATGACTGGTACAGATGCAGCTTTGCGACATGATCTCTCTCATACTCACACGCGTTAGAATCATACGCGTTAGAATCATACTCACACGCGTTAGAATCATACACACACGCGTTAGAATAACTCACCGAAACGTGTAGAGCTCAGCAAGGACGCATTTACTGAGGCACGGCGAGAAGAACACACCGAGTAGGAAGTGAACAGTTGACGCGAATACCATCATCTGCAAAGGAAACGACAAACAGGTGAGTCTAACTCCTACCTGTATGAGGCACTCAACCTCCACTTCCTACCAAATGAAGGCGTTGAAATTCAGTGTTCAGTGCTGATAAATACTTGCGTCACAGTCGCAAGTTGCTTCGATAGATTCAAACGATGCTTTTGAAAGTCAAGGTGAGAAATATTTTCCACACTTCAGATGAGTACTTCATCTATACACATCTGTTGGCGTGTATATATGTGTTTTTCATCTATACATATGTGAGTGTGTATAGATGAGTACCTTATCTGTAATCTCATTTCAAGCTTGAAATAATCATTTTTTGCTAAACAAACGAGCTACAAAAGCGGAGTGCAAGTTGTGCAACGACTAAAATCTGTTGTTGCAGATGAGACTGGGGTGCTTTCAGAAGCAACTAGCACCAATACAACTTCCATAACAGGTAATAACAAGCATCATCTCTTCACAGCTCTTTTTTTACTTGAGACCTGAGCACGATTCTTAAAATCAGTTAATACGAAGCTTTCAATGGGCTAAAACAAAATCGTGATGTTATGTAGAGCGCTGATGTTATGTACTTTCGTGATGTTATGTACTTTCTCAAAATTGAAACCGAGAGAGTTGTGTTGCTCTTCTTATCTGCCTCATTTACGCATGAGAATCAATTAATTTAATTTATATTTTAACCTTCAGAGGTCCCCAGCTGATAACGAGCAGAAACAGCGTTAGAAATATTCCCATTAAATGTTTTTTTAATTGTTTTAAATTTCTTTTCTGTAAACGACGTGCAATGCTATTCACTCTTTAGCTAGTCACGTTTGAAACACGAGTAATTACGACGTTTGTCTACCAATTTTCCTTCCACTCTTTAGAAATTACAATTCTTGATTCACAGCGCGTCTCATTCGATCGCTCAAGTTTTTCCCTCTTCCATTTTCCCCATCAGAGTGGCGCAGTAGCCTCACTGTCGAAGCCACATTTCCCCAATCAGAGTGGCGCAGTAGCCTCACTGTTGAAGCCACATTTCCCCCATCAGAGTGGCGCAGTAGCCTAACTGTTGAAGCCACATTTCCCCCATCAGAGTGGCGCAGTAGCCTAACTGTTGAAGCCACATTTCCCCCATCAGAGTGGCGCAGTAGCCTAACTGTTGAAGCCACATTTCCCCCATCAGAGTGGCGCAGTAGCCTAACTGTTGAAGCCACATTTCCCCCATCAGAGTGGCGCAGTAGCCTAACTGTTGAAGCCACATTTCCCCCATCAGAGTGGCGCAGTAGCCTAACTGTTGAAGTCACATTTCCCCCATCAGAGTGGCGCAGTAGCCTAACTGTTGAAGCCACATTTCCCCCATCAGAGTGGCGCAGTAGCCTAACTGTTGAAGTCACATTTCCCCCATCAGAGTGGCGCAGTAGCCTAACTGTTGAAGCCACATTTCCCCCATCAGAGTGGCGCAGCAGCCTAACTGTTGAAGTCACGTTGTATTTTCCCCCACCAACACAGCATTCATTATCTGTAGCCGGGTGTTCCAGGTGCAGCGAAGCATACACAATTCCCACACAATAGCTTCCCAACTTTTCATTATAGGCACCCTTGAATAAATATTATTCTTGCTTATTAACTCAAAAAGAATGAGAGGCGGGGAGCTAAGAATAGCACCGAGCGGCAGCGGTGCTTGGATAGCCGCTCTATTCTCAACGGAAAAACCCAGCGGTTGTGATGAGAAACAGATAGGCTCTCGCAGCCGTACGGCAATCGTAATTTGTGAGTTTTCATTTTCGAAAAATAATGAACGTTCTGTTCCATGAAATTTCGTGAAGAGAAAATCCTGTGAGCGATATGAGGATAGGATTTTTCCCTAAATAAATTCAAGGTTTTATTTCTCGTGTAGTTTTTGGAATGACGGTTGACTGTTTTTTTGGATAAGCCGAATGTAGCCATGAAATTGACAGTGCTAACGTGTTGAAGTCGTCCCAGCACAGAAATTAAGTCTGAGTCAAATTCTCACGTCGGTTTCATCGTTAACCCTCACTTCAAGGCTGGTTCTATCATTTCATAAATCCAAGGGATTTTTGAATTAAAAAGAGTCATAGACGCTTATTTCGGTTTATTTCATGGTGAGTGCCAGGAGGAAGTTACCGATGTCATGTTGAATGCAAAATACCAGAAAATAAAAAGGTAATTTTGCCCCTACCTCGTAGAGCTAACTGAATTAATTTTTTGTCGATAGTTAGCTTCTTGCATAAAACGTAGAAGAAACAAGTCTGTATTTCTATCCTCGTTGTCTTCATCAGGGGTTTATCTTGTGACAGTCCAGCAGAAAATTCTATTATGTCGGCGTGATTTCATTTTAAGACGGAGTAATTTCATCAGCGAGGATAGACGGCAATGGTGCACTGTCTTTTTCCGCCAAGAACTCAAGGCTTTTTAGTTTTATTTTATAAAAGGCCGCAGATTCGTCTCAAAAAAGTGCATCAAGATCGACGAAGTGCATACTAGTAGTCATACTGATGAGTATGCATGTATGTGCACACTTACCCAGAGTTCAGCCCTGCCTTCTACCTTAAGCAAAAATGATCGTGAATATTTTGAACAATTGAACTTGAAAATTCTTGAAAAGTTTTCTCGCCTTCATCGTCATGATTGAATAATGTAAGGGCAAAAAGATGTAGCATATTTTGAAAATATTTACAAGCGTTATCATTGAAATTGAAAATATTTACAAGCGCTGGCATAGAAATTAAAAATGATAAACACCTTCATCTCAAGTAAAGTACACAAATCTCGAAATTTGGACGATCCGAGTAATTGTCAAATGATATGGTTGGCATGATGTGGATTTGCGTTTAAATATTCCTATTATACATCTATACCTCAAATGGCCTAAATCCTTAGCATCAGGGCTAGCGAAACACATTCTCCGTACATGAACGCACTTTCAAAATTATGTTTTGCTTTTGTGGTGAAGAATGCTTCACGCTTAGCTTCATGTCATACCTTAAATTTGCAACCACGCGCTTAAAAGCCTGAAAAAGAGGGATTGATTCCATTTCTGTCAACTGACTCGTACTGGTTGTAAGCAGTGACTTCACTTTAATTTTCGCATGCATCAATCACATTTTTCCATCATCTCCTGGAACTTGACTTGGGCGAATACATCAGTAAATATTCACCGGTCTGACTAAGACATTACAAATAAGGCATAGTTCCATTCACATCCCTGGACTACACGAGCTGTCCACGAGATACGACGTATTTATTTCAAGCATCTTTCGATCGATGCTAAAAAATTTGTTTTTTTCAGGCACTCGAAATTTATGTTTTTGCTTCAAGAACACGTATTTTGAGTACCTGGAACTGTAAATATTGAACTTGAGTTTGAATTAAGTGCGACAGACTTATTTCTAGAATTGCCTGCGCCTTTGAAATTACCATGCACCAGCTTACAGCCATTCACCCTCACACATCAAACTGTGAAGTTGAAAAAAGCTTTACGTCCACTCACATTCAGCCATTAATTATGAAAAATTCGAGCTGATGTCACAGTAGTTCACGAGCCAAGCAAGACTTGAGATTTAAGACATTTTTTTTAGCTGTACACGGTTTGTATCTTCTCCGATCGTAAAGCGCTAGCGAATACAGCAGTGCATGCAGTAAGGACCTCAAGGTTTCTTTGACTGCTTAAGTGCCGGGTGAAGTTCTCACAAACTGATTTTTCATCACACTCACTCAGAAGTGCAGTCAAAAAATTATGACAAATATTTCATTTGAGTTTAAAGATCTGAGTTATGAAACAATCACTTATTACAATGTGGCGTCAATGAGAAAGCCTCATGCCTTGACCTATTTTGTGTTCGGTATAATCAGCATCGGTGAAAACGAAGAACACAAGCCAGATGTAATTCTTACATCGTTCAGTTTTTGTACGCCCCTCACATTTTTATTGCTTCAAGGCCTTCCGTTAACTAGCACATGTCCACCTCAGCTTGTATCAAGGACCTGCAGGTCTAAGGAACAGTCTCTTCACTCAACTTCATGCAGACCAAGTCAGATGAGCGATCTTTTCAGGGTTCAATCCCATGACGTGCGCATAAAATGGTTCAATTTGAGCTCCGTCCATTGAGTTTTTGCTCCAAAGAACGGGACCGCAGAGTAAGGAATCTCCGACCGCAAGTGTGAGAATTTCGACAAATGAAGCAGCAACTGCAATAAAAATCCAACACCTCGTTAGAGTCTGTTGTGGGGAATCTCCAAAATTCAACCTTCATGCTTGCAGTCAAACGGTTAAGTAATATGTTTGTGGAGTGCATGAAGGCTTAAAAAGGTTATTCTCTCTCACGGGCAGAATGGTGTTCAATATTAGAAGAACTGTTTCTTGAACGGGAATAAGGCCTCGCATTAGTTTGATTTAGAAAGGGAAAGGAAATAAACTTGAACGATCATTGCAATTGAACTTTTCCATCACTGATCAATTGTTAAATTCACAGGGAGCTCAAATTTAAGTAAGAAATATGTTGAGTTTGGTTCAGTACTAAACCTTCACTCTATTGAATTTCTTAAAACATCACGAGAGAGCGCCATTAAAAATTCATAGCTACATTGAAAGAGAAAATTTCGGTCTTTCTTTGTAATATAACTTCAAACACAAGGTTACTTTTTGTCAAGCCTGAGAGGTTAAACGATAGCCCGGTTATTTTGTGAGTTCCATTTAATACCGTACAATCAGGTTTTCTCTCGTATGCGAAGCAGATAATTATTTCAAAGGCAAACAGGGCACTGTAAAGTCAAGTAGGTAATGAGCTCAAAAACGACTTTGCCTCAAAATACAATAACTGAAAAAAAGACATCAGAAAACAAGTTAATAGCAGGGGAAATTTTTTTGACAGTAATGGAGCTCATGAGTTAGAGTAAACAAAACTAATTCGATGTGGAACTATGTCTTAAAATTAGATTTATTAAAAAACTAATATAATTTATTTTAAAACCTAATTGAAAAAATCATTATATGCTACTGTTTTATATCAGGCGTACGATCTTGAAACAACACTCGTTTAAAATTTAAATGTTCCTTAAAAAGTATCAAACATGTACCTCACATGAGATCGTCCTTTGGTACGATCCACCAACATTTTCATGTAGAGGGAAGTACAAGACTTCTCTCACACAAGCGACTTACATCAAGACAACAACACACATCACACAATACAATCCACGGTTGTCGCGTGATAGGATGTCCTCCGTTTGATAATCGTCCCCTGCGAGTAATGACTCTCTGTTTGATTTAGCTGTAATGACTCAGCTAAACGACCGCAGTGGAGCAAACAAACCTAACCTTAAATAAATAAAGTTTCACGGCACCAACGAAAGCAGGCATTTTAAGAGCGTGATTCTCGATTAATTCATTCTGAAAGTAACTTCAGAAATCGTCGCACAAGCTGTGCAACGGGGCATCGAAATAATTTTTTCTTCACTTGATAGGCAATCACAGACAATATTGGTTTCACCGGACTTGCCTGACGCAGCATCAACATCCGTGCAACTGTCGTCCGATGAAAGGAAAAAAATAGAAAGCAAGTAATTCAGCGACCAAAAAAGTCGTATGCATCAGCTCAGTTCAGTACTGCACATATATAGGAGCCCATAACATATGAGTCCAGTCAGGAACTTTTGTGATTTGAGAGATACTTCCGAACTTCTTCAGATTGAAACCCGCAGGCTATGCGGTCGGTTGGTAAGAAAGCAAGCGATATATATAGTTTTCCAGAGTTCTGCTTAGATTTTTCATGTTCATCCTCGTCATTTAATATATTTGAGCTTCCATGAGACAGAAAATATTGAAAAAGCGAAAATTCCATAAATGCCAGGAGCGTTCGTCAGATTTTTGAAATTTTCTCACGCTCCCAGAACATGCAGCGTTGTTATCAATTTCCAGCGTCGAGACAATGTTATTACCAGCGACACACACGTGTGTGTACGTACTTCGAAGTTTTGATAATCCTACGTGTTGATACTTTTGATATTTAAGGACAAACGAGAACCGGTACTTCACCGAAAACTTAAAGCAATGAGAGGATTTGCGTTGACGACTCCGGTATTTCAGCTGCATACACATGAGTTTTCAAAATCATTATAAGAATTGAGGTTAGATTGAACAATTGTCTTGCGTTTTTCGTGTAAAGTATTAGATGCCATTCAGGATCTATGTTGATACAGGAATAAAGATCTTATCTAAAATATAACGAATTCCCAAGTGTGTTGAAAAACTCCAATTTCAAAATGAACTGAATGATTCGTGAACATTCAAAATAATTGAAATATTGGACAAATTAATTTTCACAACCTCTGAGTTTCTTTTCTCATTAAGCCAGTTACTTTCACGACAGGTGAAAGTGGCTACTCGTTCTTAAATCGCACCAGGTTTATCATAAACAAAATGCTCGTAGAATGAGAAACGCGTATGAAATATGCGCGAACAATATTAGTGGCACCAAATTTCCATGTGCAGAAATCTACCCTGGCTCACGAAAAAGTTCCTTCCGTTGAAACGCCCCTCATTTGATCAGCCAGTGCAGTATAAGCCGCGGCTCAACAGAGAATTTCAACGAGTGCTCTTTAAGCTGAGGCTGTCACCTTTACTCTGACATAAATGCTCATTTTTTATCTGAATTAGGACACTGTTCGTTACTATATTACTTTATTCCATTCATAACAAAGGTCATATTCAAATTCAAAAGAAATATTCTATCTTATCTTTAAAATTCATCACAACAGTCATTTTACAAAGAATATTGCAAAAAATTTCATAGAATATATGTAAGATAAGATACAGTTGCATTTCGAATCAATTCGAACGAAAGCGAACAAAATTCACTGCCACATTCTATCATACTTGTCATACGGGCCTGCTCTCTCGGAGGTTATTGATTTCTACCAAAGGCTTGTCGCTACGAAGATTGACAAAAATTACACAGTTGGTTTGTCTCAAACACTCATGTTCGTGTACGTGTTTGTGTTGCCTTCTTATTGTTCGATAGGTATAAACGGAGTTTTATTATTGTACTATGATTGTATGTAAAGTAAATAAAAGAAACAAAGAGGTATACGTAGGTAGAAGATCATTATTGCTTACTTTCTTAAGTTAAATTGAACTAATTCTTTCTACTGATAAGCCAACTTGTGCCGCGCCGGATAGGATCATCGCTGCCATTGATCATAGAACTTACTTGATGTGAAAAAATCTCAACAATCAAAACAATGCATTGAATAACCTCCTTATTGTCCAGCTCCGGGAATCCTGTTAATTGAAGCAGCACGCTAAACAATATCACTCGCATGCAAAAATATCAAACAAAGGCTGCAATTTTTACAGCTGGGTATTGCCGGGATGATATCGAATGACTCAAGAGTTTTTTTTCCCTCTTACTTGCATTGATGGTGTACTACCCTTTGTTCTTGTTCAAAAACGAGCACGAGGCTACGAGCGAACTCGTAAAAATGCAGCGAAGCCAAGCTAGTGAGCTACTGAAGCCCTGCTCGAAGAGCCGATGCTGCGGGGCGCATATCTTCAGCCTTCGGTGCCACAGAGACAGAACACTCAGCAGGTGGTACATACCGTCACTGCAGTGTACCAGTACCACTTAATGAGATACTCAGCAGGTGGTACATACCGTCACTGCAGTGTACCAGCACCACTTAATGAGATACTCAGCAGGTGGTACATACCGTCACTGCAGTGTACCAGCACCACTTAATGAGATACTCAGCAAGTTGTACACACCGCCACCGCAGTGTACCAGTACCACTTAATAAGATACTCAGCAGGTGGTACACACCGCTATCGCGTTATACCAGCACGACGTAAAAGCTAAAACCTGAGGCACACATATTACCAGGTATGCAAACTTTGTGTGGAAAAAATGACTAGACATTAGAACTTCTAGTCGCAAAATACCTAGACATGATAATCTTTTTTCAAGAAAATTACTAAACTGTACGAAGCAATTGGGTTAAAGATGAGAAACAGTTCTTTTTTGATTCAAGTGGTAAATAATTAGCTATCAGGGCAAAGTGAACATTACAAGGGAATTAAATATTCAATATTTTCAAATTTTTAAATTGCCTTAAAATACGAGCCCTGGACGTCGCATGTTTGCTCAAATATATTACACAGTATAAAAACACCACTGTTAACGTAAATTTACATAGCATAAAGTCACCACGGTTAGCGTAAATTTACATAGTATAAAGTCACCAAGAGCAATTGAATAAAATGGTTTCGAAATATTTAATTTGCTATCTCGTGTCAGATCTATTTGGCATTCACTCGATTTATACTGTCATTTCGTTTGAATTTTCGCCGCTCGACAAAGCGACCACGCGCAGGGAGCGGAGCTGTCTTGGCTTACGTAGCTGACTTGCCGGCAGGACTTCACTAAACAAAGCCTAGTTACAGAGGCTTAGTTACGAAGTCTAGTTACGAAGCCTAGTTAGGGAGACTTAGTTAGGGACGCCTAGTTACGAAGCCTAGTTACGGAGGCCTAGTTACGAAGCCTAGTTACGGAGGTCTAGTTACGAAGCCCGGTTACGGAGGCCTACTTACGAAGCCTAGTTACGGAGGCCTAGTTACGAGGCCTAGTTACGGAGGCCTACTTACGGAGCCTAGTTACGGAGGCCTGATTGCGTAGCCTAATTACGGAGGCCTAGTTACGAAACTTAGTTACGAAGCCTAGTTAGGGTCGCCTACTTACGAAGCCTAGTTGCGGAGGCCTAGTTGCGGAGGCCTACTTACGAAGCTTAGTTACGGAGGCCTAGTAACGAAGCCTAGTTACGGAGGCCTAGTTACGAAGCCTAGTTAGGGAGGCCTAATTACGAAGCCTGGTTACGGATGCCTAGTTACGAAGCCTAGTTACGGAGGTCTAGTTACGAACCCTAGTTCCGGAGGCCTAGTTACAAACCCAAGTTACGGAGGAATTGAATGTCAAAGTCCACAGTCTTCACAACGCAACGCAAGGTTGTTGGGGTTAACCGGCAGTCGTCCCGTATTCTGATGCCGTGTGCACTACTGCATAATTAACATCGTCACGAACAACATCCTTGCCTCCGTCTAAAATTACAGCCAGTCACGTGAATGGCTTACTCTGTTAAATATTACTTGAGTCAGATTAAGATTAAAGCCAGGTAAACATTAGCTCTACACATTAGCTTATTTTTTGTTTAATCTTCTTGTTTATCATTCATATTAACGGAAACGAGTGTAGTATTGAGTTACACGTAGTACCAGCAAAAATAACTGTGAGATTAAGTTTTGCGGGACGGTTCGAATTTCAATGCAAGTATAAAGTAGTCTTCGATTTTGGTCAACTGAAGAGCGTCCAGTTGAACATGTCTGGTAACTGATCGTGGTGTTGCCCCATTGTAGCTATCGTACAAACGTTCACGAAAGCAAAACAGGACGTTTAGCTATTACTAATATCTGAAACAATGGTCCTGCCCAATACAAACGTTGTATTGATGTGCCGACATCACGTGCTGCACGCAATTCTTGAGAAGATTATGCGATTATAGCTACCAGTGTACAGTTTTCAAGCACTCTCTATTCTTATTTGTACAACAGAGACGGAAATACAATGGGATGAAACATACGTCTAACGACTATATCATTCATTATTTTATACAATTTTTTAAATTCTAGAGATAGAAAGGATTGATTACAATGGGGCTGCATTTTCCCTAGAGAACCTGATATTAAAATTTTTCTTGTGTGATACCGAGGGCTTGACTGGCGGGTGCAAGTTTGGCTGTCAGTNTGAGTAGTGATGGCTTAGTGAGTAGTGATGGCTTAGTGAGTATTAATGGCTCAGTGATGGTTGATTCTGCAGATTTGTCTTACTTTCCCCTTATAATATATTAATTCTTTCTGTCTTGAAATTGAACTTGAACGAATTCCAACTCGTTGTATCAAGGTCTGGAATTTATGAACTCTACACATATCAGTCTTGGAATTGTGATTACAATAGAACTTTTCATCGACCGGTAAAATAATTTATCTATGCTGAAGCTGAATAGTAAACCATGTTTGGTTTTGATTACGAATTTGTTTCAGCAGCTAGAGATGCTCGAAGCTTCGTAAAGTTACAGTATTTTCCAATTAATTTTGGTACACAAATTTTCTCCGCCGGATCTTATTTACGCGGAGCGCCCGACGGTCCAAGTTTGCGCTGACTAATTCCGCACCTCAAGACTCAACTCGCGGCGCTGGGACATCGAAAGCGGAGGGGGGTGAGGGAGTGTTACAGAGCTGTTCATGGCGC